>JAHUYU010002325.1:0-13326 GCA_030439765.1 Tripidium arundinaceum | reverse complement strand
TGTGATATTGGTTTTCTTGTTGGTTACTCATCAAAGTCCAAAGCATATAGAGTATTTAACCATGCCACCGGTTTGGTTGAAGAAACATATGATGTGGAATTTGATGAATCTAACGGCTCCCAAGGAGCAATTGAGAATTGTGATGATGTAGGTGATGAACCCTTGAGGGAGGCCATGAAGAACATGCCGGTGGGAGACATCAAGCCAAAAGATTTGATGATTGACGATGTACAAGTTGTTGATCCACCATCTTCATCACGTGTGCCTCAAGATGATGACAAGAATGAGAGAGTTGAAAATGAAGATACTTATGTCTCTCATGAACAAGCCGAGGCACAAGCTCAAGATGTTGATTCTCCCCATCCACCTCCTCAAGTGGTTGATAGAAGAAATTCACCTCTACTTCAAGCACATCCACAAGAACTCATCATAGGGAGTCCTACAAAGGGAGTAATGACTCGATCTCAAAAGCTAGCTTCTTTTGTTGAACATCACTCTTTTGTCTCTTGTGTTGAACCTAAGAATGTAGAAGAAGCTCTTCAAGATCCGGATTGGGTGAATGCCATGCATGAAGAATTGAACAACTTCACCCGCAATCAAGTATGGACACTTGAAGAGCATCCTAAAGGTGCAAGAGTCATTGGAACCAAGTGGGTGTTCCGAAACAAGCAAGATGACCAAGGCATAGTTGTGAGGAACAAGGCAAGACTAGTTGCAAAGGGGTTCTCTCAAGTTGAAGGTCTTGATTTTGGAGAGACCTTTGCACCCGTTGCAAGACTTGAAGCCATTCGTATCCTCCTTGCATATGCATCACATCATGATATGAAACTATATCAAATGGATGTGAAAAGTGCATTCTTAAATGGCTTTATAAATGAACTAGTCTATGTTAATCAACCTCCCGGGTTTGAAGACCCTAGATATCCTAATCATGTTTATAGGTTGTCCAAGGCGCTATATGGGCTCAAGCAAGCCCCTAGAGCGTGGTATGAGCGCCTTCGGGACTTCCTCATTGAGAAGGGCTTCACCATTGGGAAGGTCGACACCACACTATTCACCAAGAAGCTTAATGGGGAGATCTTCATTTGTCAAGTGTATGTTGATGATATCATCTTCGGATCAACAAATGAAGATTATTGCAAGGAATTTGGTGAATTGATGTCGAAGGAGTTCGAGATGTCAATGATTGGTGAGCTCACATTCTTCCTTGGGTTTCAAGTCAAGCAAATGAGAGAAGGGATTTTCATCTCTCAAGAAAAGTATACCAAGGATCTTCTCAAAAGATTCAAGATGGAAGAATGCAAGCCAATCAAGACCCCAATGCCATCAAATGGACATCTCGACCTAGATGAGGGAGGTAAACCGGTTGATCAAACTCTCTACCGTTCTATGATTGGTAGCTTGTTGTACCTTACCGCATCTAGGCCCGATATCATGTTTAGTGTGTGCATGTGTGTGAAAGCCCAAGTTTGGTTTTGGTAATTAATGACACCAAGTTGCTAATGCTATTGTATCAAGTGTGATTAAGCTAGGCATAAGCAACATGTGATGGAGGTGGAAATGGCATGGAGAGATGGCCACAAGACCACATGATTTGGTGCATGAAATGATGAGCAAGATCATGGTGGAGATGCACATGAAATGATGGACATGATGATCAAGTGTAAGAGAAGGATCTAAGAGCGCAAGGCAAAGGTATAACCATAGGGTTTTCCTTTTGCCGGTCTAAGATGAGTAGAGAAGTGATTGACCGGGTTTAGGATACATAGCCGACTATCAAGAGGGGCAATCACGGTTAGCTCGGGAATCAAGTGCCACTAGATCATTGTCTTGAGCATATGCATTTAGGATCTAGTAAAGAGCTAACATAACGCCTTGGAAAAATGTTTGTGAAATGCTAACACACATGCACATGGTGGTGTACACTCGGTGGTGTTAGCACATTTGCGAAGGCGGTGGAGTTGGAGCGGTAGAGAGGGGTTTGGGTTCCTCTCTCCCTCCCGCCGAGCTTGCGAGGCGGGATTCGGCGCTTTTTGGAGAAGTGAAACGCCTATTTTCTACTGCGCCGAAAAGTCGGAAAAGAAACGGAGGCGAACGGAGGTCACTGCGTGCACCGGACGCAGCACCGGACGCTGCACCGGACGCTGCACCGGACGCGGGGCGCGTCCGGTCAGTTCATCGTGGCGCGGGTGCTGCTGGGGTTCGTGCACCGGACGCGGGGCGCGTCCGGTCACGTACCACCGGACGCGTCCGGTGGCGTCGGGAGCTTACTGGACTCCCACCGGACGCGGGCACTGTGGCGTCCGGTGGGTCCTTCGGCGCGTCCGGTGGTTGTTTCGCGGGGCGCGGCTGGGTGCTGACCGGCGCGTCCGGTGGGTCACGGGACCGGCGCGTCCGGTCGTCACCAGCGCGTCCGGTGGCTCGGTCGAGCGCGTCCGGTCAACGGTAACGGCTAGTTTGAACGGCACTATTCTCGTCTGTCGCGTAGTGACCGGACGCGTCCGGTCACCCGGACCGGCGCGTCCGGTGCAGCGCGAATTCTGCTGCGTCGTTTCTAACGGCTAGTTGCGTACCCCTTCGTTATAAATAGATGGTGGCCGGGGTTTGAGGGTAACTCTTGCACTTTTTGAGACCTAGAGACATACTTTGAGCTAGAGAACAACCCCTCCACTCATCTCTTTGATTGATTGCACATCTTGAGTGAGATTGAGTGAGATTCAAGTGCATTGCTTGAGAGTTGCATTCTAGAGGCACTTGATCTTCGAGTTGCTGCGGATTTCTTGTTACTCTTCCGTGTTTCCCGACACGGTAGACGGCTTGGAGCAGCGGAGGTGATTGAGCTCGCAATTGGAGATTGTTGGAGCCTTCACCAAGTGTTGTAAGGGGTTCTTGATCCTTCCCCGCGGGAGTTCGCGAATTGGATACTCTAGTGGAGCTCGTGGCTTGGAGGATCCCCATCTTGTGTGCGGTTGTGCGGTGCCCGCCGAGGGCTCGACTCTTGATAGTCGATTAGCTCGCGAACCGACAAGTGGGTGCATCGCCACAACGAGGAGTAGCTTGCCGGGAAGCAAGTGAACCTCGGTAAAAAATATTGTGTCATCTCTTTGCCGAGGAATTCTCTTGTGTGATTGATTTATTGGTACTTCTCATCTCTACACGGCGGTATAATCACTCGAAGCTCTTCTCTCGTATTACATCTTGTTTCTAGCTTGTTGTTGTTGTTGTGTTTAGTGGATAGCCTTGTACTAGACTTGTGTAGGTGGCTTGCTTAATTAGTTAGAGCTAGTGCTTTTTGCTCCGCCACCTTTTGTACTAACTTGAGGTTAAGTAATTGTTGTAGAAGTTTTAATTAGGCTATTCACCCCCCCCCTCTAGCCTATTTGGACCTTACAAGTGGTATCGGAGCCGAGGCACCGTTTATTTGAGGCTTAACAACCTACGGTGAAGAAGAAATGGCTCAATTGAGTTTGCACATCAACAACACCAAGAAGGCACCTCACTTTGATGGCACAAATTATGCATATTGGAAGGTTAAGATGACCGCACACCTCAAGTCAATCAATAGAGAAGTGTGGAAAGTCACCGAAACCAAATTTGAGGTTGCTAATCCGGAAGCACCTACACTGGTGGAAGAGAAGAAGCTCCAATGTAACGATATTGCCATTAGTGCTCTTCATGAGGCATTAGATGACAAGACATTTGAGCAAGTGAAGAACATAGAAGTTGCACATGATGCTTGGGCCAAGCTAGAAGAAACATTTGAGGGTACCGAAGGCACAAAGACCGCTAAAGCATATATCTTGCAAGAAAAATTTTCAAGCTTCAAGATGCAAGATGATGAGAGTGTACCGGAGATGTTTCATAGGTTGCAAGTGATTGTCAATGAGCTCAAGGCACTTGGTGAAGAAGTCAAGGACAACCAATTCTCTATGAAGTTCTTGAGAAGCTTGCCCAAGAGGTTTGATACATTGATCACCGTGCTAGTGAGGACAACATTGAAGGATTCAACTCCTCAACAAATATTTCAAGAAGTGATGACCGATGATTCATATAGAGAAGATGATGAGAAGGATGAGTTGGTCAAGAAGAAGAAAAAGGAAAATGAGAAGAAAGATGATGAAAAGAAGAAGAGTGTGGCATTCAAAGCCACCACATCCAAGGGTAAATCCAAGATTGAATCATCAAGTGAAGAAGACTCAAGCTCTTGTGATAGTGATGACATTGATGAGAAGATGGCTCTCTTTGTCAAGCAATTTGGCAAATTCATGAAGAAGAAGGGCTATCGTGCAAGAAGAAGGAAGAACTCATCTAAGAAGAATGAGCATACCATGAGATGCTTTAGATGCCATAGCAAGGATCATCTCATTGCGAAGTGTCCTTATGATAGTGATGATGAAGATGCTATCAAGAAGGAGAGAAAGAAGCAAAAGAAGAAGCAAGAAAAGAAGGAGAGCTCTCATAAAAAGAAGAATGATTCTCATGTTGCTACATGGGATAGTGATGATTCCTCAAGTGATGATGAAGATAACTACAAGAGCAAGAAGAAGGGACATGCTAGCATTGCAATCCAAGAGAAGGTCTCCCTCTTCGACACTCCATCATGCTTCATGGCTAAGGCCACTAAGGTATCATCCGATAATGAGAGTGATCATGATAGTGATAGTGATAGTGATGAAGAAGAATTCACTAAAGATGAACTAATCACTATGCTAGAAGATTGCACTCAACATTATAAAGAATCTAGAAAGGAATGCAAGGGCTTGCTTAAGGAAAAGAAAAATCTTATGCAAGAACTTGATGAGCTTAGAGCATCTTATGAGAGTCTAAAGGTAGACCATAAGAAGCTTCAAAAGTCTCACACTAAGCTTGAAGAAGCTCATTCCTCTCTAGTTGAAAAATGTGAAATCATGCCAACTAATGTTGAGAAAGCTAAAACTTGCAACATAGGCATATCATGTGATATAATTGATGAACCTTTTCATAAGCCTATTGTCGTTGCTCCTACTAACCCTTCATGTAGCGCATCTACATCATCCTCATCTAGTAGTGATGGTTTCACTTGTGACTCCACACTCATAGTTGAGAATGAAAATCTCAAGAAGGAAGTGAAAGAGCTCAATCACACCTTAGCTAAGGCTTATGGTGGTGAGGACCGCTTGCTTATGTGCTTGGGTAGCCAAAGAGCTTCTCTCTATAAAGAGGGATTGGGCTATAACCCCAAGAAAGGCAAGGCCGCTTTTGCTCCTCACAAGACTCGTTTTGTGAAGAACAATGGTAGTTTTTGCAAAAGTTGCAAGCAAGTTGGTCACATAGAGCAACATTGCATGAACAAGAAATCCAATGCTAAAGTATCCTCAATTAAGTTTGATTCTTTCTATATACTTACCAAGGGTACAAATGGTGTTCATGCTAAGTTCATTGGTGCACCATGGATGGGCTCAAAGAAGAAAGCCATTTGGGTACCAAAGAGCTTGGTCACTAACCTTGGAGGACCCAAACAAGTTTGGGTACCTAAAAAGAATTGATCTTATCTTGTAGGTCAATTACAAAGCCGGAGGAAGGCATTGGGTGCTTGATAGTGGGTGCACTCAACATATGACCGGAGATTCTTGAATGTTCAAATCAATTGATACAAGTCAAAATGGTGGTTTTGATGCTATCACTTTTGGAAACAACAAGAAAGGCAAGGTCAAGGGGCTTGGTAAAATTGCTATCTCAAATGACATGAGCATATCTAATGTGTTGCTAGTTGAGAGCTTGGACTTCAATCTTTTGTCGGTGGCACAACTTTGTGATCTTGGTTTCAAGTGCATATTTGGTAGTGATGATGTTGAAGTCATAAGTGTTGATGGATCAAATTTGATATTCAAAGGATTTAGACATGGTAGCTTATACTTGGTTGACTTCAATGATAGTGAAACACAATTGACATCATGCTTGCTTAGTAAATCTAGTATGGGATGGTTATGGCATAGAAGGCTTGGTCATGTTGGAATGAAACAATTGAACAAACTTTTGAGGCATGACTTAGTTAGAGGCTTGAAAGATGTGACTTTTGAAAAGGATAAACCTTGTAGTGCTTGTCAAGCCGGCAAACAAGTTGGAAATAAACATCCTAGTAAGAGTGAAATGAGCACATCAAAGGCATTTGAGCTATTGCACATGGACTTGTTTGGGCCAACAACATATACTAGCATTGGTGGCAACAAGTATGGTTTTGTGATTGTTGATGACTACACTAGATACACTTGGGTGTTCTTTCTCTATGACAAGAGTGATGTTTATGATCTATTCAAGTCTTTTGTCAAGAGAGTGCAAAATGAGTTTGAGACTACCATCAAGAAGATTAGAAGTGACAATGGTAGTGAGTTCAAGAACACAAGAATTGAAGATTTATGTGATGATCTTGGTATTGGACATCAATTCTCACCAACATACACTCCTCAATCCAATGGTGTAGTTGAAAGAAAAAATAGAACTTTGATTGACATGGCTAGATCAATGCTTAGTGAATACAATGTGAGTCATTCATTTTGGAGTGAAGCCATCAACACGGCTTGCTATTGTAGCAACCGTCTTTATTGCCATGGGAAACTTGGGAAGACACCATATGAGCTATTGAATGGAAGAAAGCCAAACATTGCATACTTTAGAGTGTTTGGTTGCAAATGCTATATTCTCAAGAAAGGCACTAGATTGAGCAAATTTGAAAAGAAATGTGATGAAGGGTTCTTACTTGGTTATTCTACCACAAGCAAAGCTTATAGAGTTTGGAATCTCACAAATGGCACCTTGGAAGAAGTTCATGATGTTGAGTTTGATGAAACCCAAGGATCTCAAAATGAAGCTCAAAACCTTGATGATGTGAGAGGAGATCAATTGTCAAATGCAATGAAGAATATGGATATTGGTGACATAAGGCCGAGGCAAGTTGATGATGATGATGATACTCATGTGATCAACCAAAGTGTGCAAATTGATACAAATCAAGCAAGCTCTAGTGGTTCTCATGACGAAGTGCAAGATCAAGGTCAAGCTAGTGGAAATAATCAACTCCCAATACTCCAACCTACTAGTATTGCAAGAGATCATCCATTGGACCAAATCATTGGTGGAATTCAAAGTGGTGTTCAAACTAGATCAAGATTAGCATCCTTTTGTGAGCATTACTCATTTGTGTCACTTGAAGAACCAAAGAAGATAGAAGATGCATTGAAGGATTCCGATTGGATAAATGCCATGCATGAAGAGCTAAACAACTTCACTAGAAATCAAGTTTGGGAACTTGTTGAAAGGCCGAAGAACTACAATGTGATTGGTACTAAGTGGGTCTTTAGAAACAAGCAAGATCAAGATGGTGTGGTTGTGAGGAACAAAGCAAGATTAGTAGCACAAGGATACACTCAAGTTGAGGGTCTTGACTTTGGAGAAACATATGCACCGGTTGCAAGATTGGAGGCAATTAGAATCTTGTTAGCATATGCTTGTGCACACAACATCAAGCTCTATCAAATGGATGTCAAGAGTGCATTTCTCAATGGTTACATCAATGAAGAAGTTTATGTTGAGCAACCTCCCGGTTTTGAAAATGACAAGAAGCCCAACCATGTTTACAAGCTCAAGAAGGCATTGTATGGTTTGAAGCAAGCACCTAGAGCATGGTATGAGAGGTTGAGAGACTTTCTTCTCTCTAAAGGGTTCAAGATGGGAAAGGTTGACACCACTCTCTTCACCAAGAAAATTGGAAATGACTTGTTTGTGTTGCAAATTTATGTGGATGACATTATCTTTGGATCAACCAATCAAGACTTTTGTGAAGAGTTTGGAAATATGATGGCTAAAGAGTTTGAGATGTCTATGATTGGAGAGCTTAGTTACTTTCTTGGACTTCAAATCAAGCAAATGAAGAATGGCACTTTTGTAAGTCAAGGCAAGTACATCAAGGACATGATCAAGAAGTTTGGACTGCAAGATGCTAAGCCAATGAGTACACCAATGGGCACAAATGATCAATTGGGTATTGATGCAAGTGGCAATATGGTAGATCAAAAGCAATACCGGTCTATGATTGGAAGTTTGCTCTATGTCACCGCTTCTAGACCGGATGTGATGTTTAGTGTTTGCAAGTGTGCAAGATATCAAGCTTCACCTAGAGAAAGTCACTTGAAAGCAACCAAGAGGATATTGAGATATCTTAAGGGCACTCATGATGTTGGATTATGGTTTCCAAAGGGGTCAAGTTTTGAGTTGATTGGATTTTCGGACTCCGACTATGGTGGATGCAAGATTGATAGAATAAGCACAAGTGGCACTTGTCAATTGCTTGGAAGGTCTCTTGTTTCATGGTCATCAAAGAAACAAAATAGTGTTGCACTATCTACCGCCGAGGCCGAATACATTAGTGCCGGTAGTTGTTGTGCACAATTGCTTTGGATGAAGGCCACTTTGAATGACTTTGGAATCAAATTCAAGAATGTGCCTTTGTTTTGTGACAATGAAAGTGCTATCAAGATGACACAAAATCCGGTTCAACATTCAAGAACGAAACACATTGACATAAGGCATCATTTCATAAGAGACCATCAACTAAAGGGTGATATTAGCATTGAGAGCATTGGCACCGAAGATCAATTAGCCGACATATTCACAAAGCCACTTGATGAGAAAAGATTTTACAAGTTGAAGAATGAATTGAACATACTTGATTTCTCCAACTTGAAATGAGTGCACCCCCACATTCTTATATGACATGCCTCTCCTCCGACATAGCAAGGTAAAGTTGTTTGACATATCATCCATACTTTGCTAAGGACATGTTTAGAACATATAGACATATTTGCATGACAAATAGGCTCTTTCATGAAAATCAAATGAGTTTAATGTATATATGGTACCACTATTGCTTCTATGTTTTAATTGATCTAGTGGTAGCATATGACATGTTTGTGGGCTTGCAAACCTAGCGTTGAATCTAGAAAATGAGCTCATGATGTGTAATTCAACATGGTCAAGATAACCCTTATACTTTATGAGGTGTGAAGAAGCTTGTCCTTGGATCAAACCGAATTACATATTCTAGGCAAGTGATCTAGATTGAACCATAATTTGGACTCCCTCATATTGATTGACTTAACTCTCACTAAAATTGGCACCTTTTTGGTGATTGTTGACAAAGGGGGAGAGAAAAGTCACAAAGATAGAAAAGTCACAAAGGGGAGAAAGATATAATAAGAGGGGAGAGAAAAGTCACAAAAGAAAAAGCTACTAAGGGGGAGAGAAAGCATAAGATAAGACTTTGGAAAGGAATCAATTAATTTTTGAGCACACAAGTAGGGGGAGCAAGCTCATGAACTATTTGTTGCATTTGTATGAGCATTAACATGATGAATTGTTGCATTGCAAAGCTTAAATTCTTATGCACGTTTGTTTGGTGATTGCTAGAATTAGAACTTGAATGATGATTTGTTGAAAGTAGCTTTATAAGTGGTATCTAGACACCCTTTGCTTATATTGTTGATCTCACGGGGTACTTTAGTGTTTGTGATCTTTACAAGTGATGAATTACAAGTGGTGTCTAGCTACATCGATGCTAAGGATGGTATATAAAGGCAACTCCGATTGGTATCACGCTTCAAAGGTCCATTCTATATACCTTAGCATCAATTTGATAGTAGTAACTCTCCTAAAATTCAAATCCATACATATGTGCAAAATTGAACCAAACTCATGAAAGCACATATGTAGGGGGAGCTAATACTATCGAAATTGAAAATTGATTTCATTTCATATCTTTGTGATGGTTGTCATCAATTACCAAAAAGGGGGAGATTGAAAGCCCAAGTTTGGTTTTGGTAATTAATGACACCAAGTTGCTAATGCTATTGTATCAAGTGTGATTAAGCTAGGCATAAGCAACATGTGATGGAGGTGGAAATGGCATGGAGAGATGGCCACAAGACCACATGATTTGGTGCATGAAATGATGAGCAAGATCATGGTGGAGATGCACATGAAATGATGGACATGATGATCAAGTGTAAGAGAAGGATCTAAGAGCGCAAGGCAAAGGTATAACCATAGGGTTTTCCTTTTGCCGGTCTAAGATGAGTAGAGAAGTGATTGACCGGGTTTAGGATACATAGCCGACTATCAAGAGGGGCAATCACGGTTAGCTCGGGAATCAAGTGCCACTAGATCATTGTCTTGAGCATATGCATTTAGGATCTAGTAAAGAGCTAACATAACGCCTTGGAAAAATGTTTGTGAAATGCTAACACACATGCACATGGTGGTGTACACTCGGTGGTGTTAGCACATTTGCGAAGGCGGTGGAGTTGGAGCGGTAGAGAGGGGTTTGGGTTCCTCTCTCCCTCCCGCCGAGCTTGCGAGGCGGGATTCGGCGCTTTTTGGAGAAGTGAAACGCCTATTTTCTACTGCGCCGAAAAGTCGGAAAAGAAACGGAGGCGAACGGAGGTCACTGCGTGCACCGGACGCAGCACCGGACGCTGCACCGGACGCTGCACCGGACGCGGGGCGCGTCCGGTCAGTTCATCGTGGCGCGGGTGCTGCTGGGGTTCGTGCACCGGACGCGGGGCGCGTCCGGTCACGTACCACCGGACGCGTCCGGTGGCGTCGGGAGCTTACTGGACTCCCACCGGACGCGGGCACTGTGGCGTCCGGTGGGTCCTTCGGCGCGTCCGGTGGTTGTTTCGCGGGGCGCGGCTGGGTGCTGACCGGCGCGTCCGGTGGGTCACGGGACCGGCGCGTCCGGTCGTCACCAGCGCGTCCGGTGGCTCGGTCGAGCGCGTCCGGTCAACGGTAACGGCTAGTTTGAACGGCACTATTCTCGTCTGTCGCGTAGTGACCGGACGCGTCCGGTCACCCGGACCGGCGCGTCCGGTGCAGCGCGAATTCTGCTGCGTCGTTTCTAACGGCTAGTTGCGTACCCCTTCGTTATAAATAGATGGTGGCCGGGGTTTGAGGGTAACTCTTGCACTTTTTGAGACCTAGAGACATACTTTGAGCTAGAGAACAACCCCTCCACTCATCTCTTTGATTGATTGCACATCTTGAGTGAGATTGAGTGAGATTCAAGTGCATTGCTTGAGAGTTGCATTCTAGAGGCACTTGATCTTCGAGTTGCTGCGGATTTCTTGTTACTCTTCCGTGTTTCCCGACACGGTAGACGGCTTGGAGCAGCGGAGGTGATTGAGCTCGCAATTGGAGATTGTTGGAGCCTTCACCAAGTGTTGTAAGGGGTTCTTGATCCTTCCCCGCGGGAGTTCGCGAATTGGATACTCTAGTGGAGCTCGTGGCTTGGAGGATCCCCATCTTGTGTGCGGTTGTGCGGTGCCCGCCGAGGGCTCGACTCTTGATAGTCGATTAGCTCGCGAACCGACAAGTGGGTGCATCGCCACAACGAGGAGTAGCTTGCCGGGAAGCAAGTGAACCTCGGTAAAAAATATTGTGTCATCTCTTTGCCGAGGAATTCTCTTGTGTGATTGATTTATTGGTACTTCTCATCTCTACACGGCGGTATAATCACTCGAAGCTCTTCTCTCGTATTACATCTTGTTTCTAGCTTGTTGTTGTTGTTGTGTTTAGTGGATAGCCTTGTACTAGACTTGTGTAGGTGGCTTGCTTAATTAGTTAGAGCTAGTGCTTTTTGCTCCGCCACCTTTTGTACTAACTTGAGGTTAAGTAATTGTTGTAGAAGTTTTAATTAGGCTATTCACCCCCCCCTCTAGCCTATTTGGACCTTACAGTGTGCTCGCTTTCAAGCGTGCCCTAAAGAACCTCACTTAAGTGCCGTAAAAAGAATCCTAAGATATCTTAAGCACACCCCAAGCATTGGTCTTTGGTATCCCAAAGGAGCTAGATTCCAACTAGTTGGCTATTCCGATTCGGATTATGCCGGTTGCAAAATTGATAGAAAAAGCACATCCAGAGGGTGCCATTTGCTTGGGAGATCTTTAGTATCTTGGTCATCTAAAAAGCAAAATAGTGTGGCTTTGTCCACCGCCGAGGTGGAATACATTGCCGCGGGGGCTTGTTGTGCACAAATCTTATATATGAAACAAACCCTCCTAGACTATGGAATTGTTCTTGAAAAGGTGCCACTTTTATGTGATAATGAAAGTGCCGTTAAAATTGCTAACAATCCGGTACAACACTCACGCACCAAGCACATTGATATCCGCCATCACTTTCTAAGAGATCACGTTGCTAAAAATGACATATCACTAGAAGGTGTAAGAAGTGAAAATCAATTAGCGGATATCTTCACTAAACCTTTGGATGAGGCCACCTTTTGTAGGCTAAGAAGTGAACTTAATGTGCTTGATTCAAGCAACTTTAAAAAATGAGCGTGTGTTGTCCCTTGCATTGCATTGTATTATATGCCATGTTTATTTTATCGTAATGCATTTAGGGCTTGGCTAACACGGTTACGATAACCCTCCTTTGGAGGAGTGAAGAAGCCTAACCGTGGATCAAACTTGACAAGCAACCTAGCTTTACTTTCTTGTATTGCATTGCATATGCATGGTTGTTTGTTTGTCGTTTCTTTTCGGTTTAGCTTTGAGCAACCTCTGTGTTCGTCCATGGATAGAGAGAGCATTTTGACGCTCCTAAAGGTTCAAAAACTCTATTGCATGGCCATACGTTGCTCCTCGGGTGTTTATTGCCTATTTTCTTAAAAATAATACTAGCCTAAGGCAAACTATTTTGTAAAATTTGAGGGTTTGAGTGAGGTCACTCATATCAGGTTCCAATTGGTGTTTATTTGTGTCTCTTTGAATTGGAACTTGATTGGGAGAAGTCGCGTCGAAGTTCGGAACGAAGAAGGGCGAAAAACAGTGACCGGACACTGCACCGGACGCAGTGATGCTTCACCACCGCGTCCGGTCCCGGCGTCCACCAGCGTGTCCGGTCATCCAGAAGATCAACTCCAGACCTAGTGACCGGACGCTGCACCGGACGCGCCCCTGTTGACCACCGCGTCCGGTCCCGGTTACCACCACCGCGTCCGGTCATTCGCGATGAATTCCCGAGTTCCCCTCGACCGGACTCTGACCGCGTCCGGTCAGTCCTCACCGGACGCGTCCGGTCACTCCAGGAGCTTACTGGAGTGTGACCGGACGCTGCACCACCGCGTCCGGTCATAACGACCACCGCGTCCGGTCATCGCGTGTCGAGCGGATCTAACCCCTTCATAAAACCGTTCGCCCTCGACCGTGTTTTTTTTCACCCGCACGCGATTTCACCACCGCCGCCGAACCCTAGTCGCCGTCTCGCCGGATTCCACCGCCTACTCGCCGTCCTTCT
>JAHUYU010003695.1:0-17993 GCA_030439765.1 Tripidium arundinaceum | reverse complement strand
GGCGCGCACCTCAACAGTCGCCGAGCCCTCCGCGCGCACACGAGGCCGCCCTCGGATTGGGCTCTCCCTCTCACTCGCCATCGCTCGCCGCCCACGCCCATGGCGTCCTCGCTCGTCTCGCGCCCGCACCTCACCCAGCGCCCGGTCCGCGCCGCCACGCTCGCCTCCCCTACCCGCGCCCGCCTCGCGGCCGGAGCCGGGACCCTTGCCGGGCGCTGCCAGGCGCAGGCGGCGGGGGACTTGGACGCCCACTACATGCGGCGGTGCGTGGAGCTGGCGCGCAAGGCGGCCGGCTACACCAGCCCCAACCCTATGGTGGGCTGCGTCATCGTCCGCGACGGCCGCGTCGTCGGAGAAGGATTCCACCCCAAAGCCGGCCAACCTCATGCTGAGGTAGCATGTCTTCTTTTCAATATTTTCTTTGGATTCACAAAGGGAAGGGAAAAGGTTGTTTGGTGATCGTCATAAAGTGCAACGGAATCTGGCCATGTTGTTAGGCATCATCATTCAAGAGCAAGGATTTTAATTTCGTTATCGCAAAAATTTCGGTCACCACCGAAATTACCGAATTTCGCGAAATTCGGCCGAAATTTCGCCGAAATTTTTTTAGAGATTAGGACATGAAGTATGTTGTTTCTAAAAATTTTAGATCTAAATAAATATTAGTATGATTTATGACTACACATCTATTGAATAGAAGAATATACAATATAATCAATAGAAAAATACAAGTTTAGAGTTATATATCACATGTATTAGGGTATTACAAAATTTCGGAGTTTTCTTTCGGCCACCACCGAAATTACCGAATTTCGCGAAATTCGGCCAAAATTTCGCCGAAATTTTGAACCCTGTTCAAGAGTATGTCAATTGTCCTTTGTAACCAAAACTGTACTATTCGAGTTGTTATAACTTTTTAGCTAGCGAGACGTTCGACACCAAAGACGTTATTCATTAAACCTCAACTCTATGCAATTATGGAAAGTAAACGCTATTTTTTGGTTTGCAGTTGCACAGAACAAAGTTTGTGCTTATACTAGTATATGAAGATTAATGGAAACTTTAGTCTACCACAACAACAAGTAAAGCTTGTAAAACAACCCATCATCCATTGGTTAGCTATCAATGTTCTAGGGGAAGCAACTAGTCTTGTGCTGCTTATATCTTTGTCAAACTTTGTGCTTGTGTGTCGCTTGTACCTTGTATCCCAGCACTCATCTCCTTTCTTTATGATGCTGTAAAACACTAAACTTTATGTTAAAGCTGTGAACATCATGGTGTATAAAAACAACCATCAACATTACATTAACCTCTAAAGAACAAAAATGTCAAGCTCTGTACGAGGAGGATAGTGACAACATCTTTTTTTTTGTGAGAAAGGTTCTAGAAGAATGTGTAATAATTTGGTTTGGGAGGGACAGTGGATGCTGAATCTTGCTAGTCAACTCTCCTTGAAGATTCTCTCCTGTAAACAGTTTACATCACATCTCAATATTTAATCCTGCATTGCTACACTATAAGTATTTAATATTATGTTGGCTTAAGAGCTTATACAACGACAAAGTATCATTACGTAACATCATAACCTTGTATTGTGTTAAAATCATGTGTAGGTATTTGCACTGAGAGATGCAGGTAATTTAGCTGAAAATGCAACGGCTTATGTTAGCTTGGAGCCCTGCAACCACTATGGGAGAACCCCTCCTTGTACTGAAGCACTCATCAATGCAAAAGTAAAGGAAGTTGTTGTGGGGATGACTGACCCAAATCCTATTGTCGCATCCAAAGGATTGAAAAACTCCAAGGTGCTGGAATAAATGTGAGGGTGGGTGTGGAGGAAGCGTTATGCCACAAACTAAACGAGGCTTACATCCATCGTATGCTCACCGGGAAGGCTTTTGCAACTTTGAGGTAAATATCCAACTCCAAGTATCTTCCTAATCTTCCAACTTTACTAAATCAGTGTTCACATTTGCTCTGAAGGAAATATTAAATAGACAGTGTACAGTTCATTTCTAGAGATTGAAATGTGAGTTGGACGATAGATCCTATAACTAATTGTGGTCTGGAGGACTGTTGATAGCCCATTGCTTCATCTATTTCAGTAGTAATGTTCATTGTTGTTGTCTGCGTATAAAAATGTTCTCTATCGACCATTTGAGTACCATGTGCAATGTTCGTGATGGTATTTATTTGTTATTATATGAATAACAGAGCTACACTCTCAATGAATGGAATCGTCACAAACCATATTGGGAAGGGAGCTGACCAGTCAGGTGGGTACTACTCGCAGTTGATGAAAGAATATGATGGAGTCATAATTTCAAGTGACCTGGCCAAGATGTCGAGCTTACCTTTGTCACGCGAAGCCGGTGCAAATCAACCTCTCTATATCATCGTAGCACAGGGTGAAAATTCCCGACTACACATCCCATCTCTCAGCGAAGAGCATGCATCGAAGGTGATAGTCCTTGCTGATAGTCCTGTCACCGTGGAGCCAGCAGGAGTTGAAGTTGCAGTCCTTCGTCAGATAGACTTGGAGTCTATTCTCCAACTTCTTGCACAGCGAGGGCTCTGCAGCGTGCTGGTGGATTTCAGAGAGGCCGGAGAAAGCTTCGCGTCGCTTCTGAACGACTTCCAGGAGGACAAGCTGGTGCAGAAGGTCGTCGTGGAGGTCCTGCCTTTTTGGCTCGCGAGCGAAGGGCTGAGCAACCTGGCATTTGGTGGCAGCCAATCGTTCCCGTTGAAGAACTTGGAGCACAGGGAGGTGAATGGGAGTTTGCTGCTGGAGGGCTATGTGTAGTCTCTCTTCTGTCGGAGACTGGTAGTCCCTGTGGCAGCATTGTTTGTTTTCCCTCGTGTAAACAGATAGCCCTGTTAGCCCTGCACTTGAACCATTACCTGCAGAGCCATGAGCCATGTGGGGTTCTGTGATACCGGTGCCCTGTGATACTCCCTCTCTGCAAACTTCTGGTGATCTGAATGGTAAGCATTATTCCGATCACACATGCAACTACGTTCCCTGTCTGCAGTTGCCAATGGCACGGCAGGCTGGAGTAGAACGTGCAGACAGGTCCAGTTGTTGCTTTGCTATTTCTCCTCCCAGCTCCGGGCGAGCTGCAAGCTGCATTTTTAAAAATCCTTTTCAAACACTTCTAAATTAATATTTCCTCCTCCCAGTCTAGTTCTTTTTTTTACTCTTTTGGTCGTGCATGTGCGATTTACAAGCTTTTTTATTTTTACCTTTCTAAAATTAATGTTTTAAAATAATCTATCCAGCTTGATTTAAAGAGTTAGATCTGAAAAAATCACAATACATTAATTTAAAAATACGGTAATCCAGAATCTTAAAAAATCGAACGCTCTGCTCCGCGCTCGCTCTAGCACAGCGACTGATCCAACAAGCCCATCTACGCTCTCTCCTCTATCTACTTCATTTATGCTGCGACAGCCACCAGAAATCCCCAACTCCTCGCTTCGCTCGTCGTGGCTCACCGCGCCATCCGCCGCCCCAAGCCGCCTTGTGGCGCTGCGGCCGTCCTGCATAGAGTCACGCCACGTCTGCCGCCGCGCCGTGCTCCATCCCCCGCCACACCCACTTCGCCTCGTGGCGCCTTGCCCCCTGTCCTGCGCGTCGTGCCCCGTCCCTCGCCACACCGAGATGCTGCCGACGCCGCCATTCCCCACCAGGAGGTGGTGGCTGCTGTCGACGCCAGCGCCGCCGTGACGCTCGACTACAGCTCGCGACACCACGAGATCCAGAGTGGCCAGATCAGGAGCGGTTGTACCTCGCGCTCCCTTCCTTTCTCGAATATTGCAACCTTATGTTTCAAGGGTTTTAGGTGTTTCATATGCATGTTGCAAGTGTTTCATGTGAATGTTGCAAAAGTAGATCGGGATGTTGCATATGTTGCAATGGTTATATACGTATGTTGCAAGCGTCTGTTTAAAATGTTTCAGCTATTTTTCAGACGGATGTTGCATGTGTTTTATTTGGGTGTTGCATATGTTTCACACTTGTGTTGCAAGTGTTTCATCTAGATGTTGCATATGTTTTGCAATGGCTACACACGTGTTTCCCTTGTGTTTCAGACGTATATTGCAAGTGTTTCAACTATTTTGGACGTATGTTGCAAATGTCTCCTCTAAATGTTGCAAAAGTGGATCTGGTGTTGCACATGTTGCAGTGGACCCCACCCGCTTGGCCCGCCTGTATGGGCGTGGGTGTAGAGGGGGTCGAGCGGCAGGTGCGGGAACCGTGTGGGTGCAGATTGAGACGGAGCGGACGTGGGACACGAAGCGACGTGGGACCCCATGTGAAGCAGGCGTGTGGCGCGGGCGACGGGACGCTTAGCCCCCCTCGGGCGTTGGCTTTTTCCTTTAAAATATTATTGATTTATAAAATGGTTTAAAAGCTGCAGCTTCAGGAATCACTGCTTCAGGAATCAGGATCACAGAAGAACCAACGCCAAGGACAGCAAAGCGTTGGAGGCCCACGTGCCCCGCGCGGTTAACCCGGCGGCTGTCGCGGGCCCGGCCCAAATAAAACTGAGCTCCCGTTTTCTTCGCTTCCGCCCCACCTCTGCCCAGCGCTCGCTACTTCGCTAGTCACCACCATGGCGTCGGAATCCGAGGTCTACAGCTGGGAGCCGCACCCGCTCCATCCCGACGGCACTGAGCCGCTGCACCGGATCGCCGTGGACTACTGCCCGGAGGCGTGCCTCCACGAGCGCCACGCGGGGGAGATCCACGTCACCTACGACCACCGCGGCGGCGCGCGCTGGCGCTCCCGCCGCCGGTTCCTCCCTGGCAGCGCCGTGGCCACCACGATCCGCGCGCCGGCGGGGGACACGTCGGGCCTCAACTACAACATCTACCTGTCCTCCCTGGAGGGCTCCAAAGACCAGGACGAGATCGACTTCGAGTTCCTCGGCCACGACAAGCGCGCCGTCCAGACCAACTACCACGTCGGCGGCGACGGCGGGCGGGAGAAGATCCACGCGCTCCCCTTCGACTCCTCCGACGGCTTCCACCACTACGCCATCGCCTGGGACGCGGCGCGCATCGAGTGGCGCGTTGACGGCGAGCTCGTCCGCCGCGAGGAGCGGCGCGAGGGGGAGCCGTGGCCGGAGAAGCCCATGTACCTGTACGCCTCCGTGTGGGACGCCAGCTACATCGCCGACGGGGCGTGGACCGGCACGTACCACGGCCGCGACGCGCCCTACGTCTGCAGCTACAAGGACGTCAGGGTGCCCACTGCCAAGCACTTAGTGGAAGACGAAGAGAATCAGGATGCAGATGCCGCTGATGCGCCTGCTGCTGCGGCGGCGGTGGAAGAAGAGAAGGACGCCGGAGCCGGTGAAGTTTAGATCTTGGTGGTGCGATGCAATGTCGTTTTGTTCAAGTGTCGCTGCAACCAAAATGGATCTATGAATAATGGATGTGGTCTGATCAGTGAAACAAACAAACAAACATTTCATCTGCTGTATTTATGTTGTTCGTTGAATAATTCGATGTGTTGTGTTCTGCTTCGGTCCCTGTATCTGTATGATAATGCATGATTACTGGTTCTTAACTGGCAATAAGCTCACGTGATAATGGAAATGTCAACAATGGTTATTCAAAAATTGATTAGGAAAATCCGGCACTGCCCTGCCACTACCATCAAGTTCTTCGAATGGAACAAAGTGGCTTTCGTTCGGTTTTCACGGAATCACATCCTGGAACTGGTCCAGCCACGAACGCTGTTGTAATTTGTATAGGCCACCTTCACCACGATTGATTCCTCCGAACGAGCCCTAAATAAAACAGATTTAGTAAGCAAAAATGCAGCATGGTGATGTAAAATATCTGGGACCAATTCCGTTGAGCTTTTTTGAGAAGTATAGGCCCAATATGAAAAGAGCCCAACCTAAAACCCGTTCGGCCCGAGTAGGCCTGCTGCCTGGCGGATGCGGCTAGGCCTGTAGGCCCCATCGGCATCCCGACAACACATGCCACAGCCACACCTTGTCTCGGCTCGGCTCCGGCGAGCGCGATGGACGCAAACGTGGCGCTGGCGCTGCTCTCCTCCTGCTCGCCTCCCCTTCAAACATTTCTGGACCAATGCGGCTGGAACATAAAAAAAAAAACGTAGCCCAATTCCACCATTTTCAGAACAAAACCGAAAGCATCATTACCTACACAATCTCATGGCAACAATTATGAGTTCAGAAGAGAGATTTTCTTTGAGCGCACCTATTGGTCTTCACAAAGAAGGGGCCCGCGTCAGTATCATAGCGCTGAGCAGAGTTAATACAGCCACCACCGATGGACCTTATCCCTTTTATCTGCGTGGCCTTCCCTTGTGTAAGAATCCATTCCCTGATTGGGTCATGGCCCAACGCCGCCACTGCGAGACGCACGGCAAACCAATTACTACAGGCAAACAATCAAGGTAATCGAAAACTGCAACCTGCGTAGTACGGCACGCATTCTGAATCTAAGTTGACAGCATAAAAGCTACGCAGCCAACAGCAGTAAACGGCCAAAAGAGTAAAAAAAAAGAACTAGACTGGGAGGAGGAAATATTAATTTAGAAGTGTTTGAAAAGGATTTTTAAAAATGCAGCTTGCAGCTCGCCCGGAGCTGGGAGGAGAAATAGCAAAGCAACAACTGGACCTGTCTGCACGTTCTACTCCAGCCTGCCGTGCCATTGGCAACTGCAGACAGGGAACGTAGTTGCATGTGTGATCGGAATAATGCTTACCATTCAGATCACCAGAAGTTTGCAGAGAGGGAGTATCACAGGGCACCGGTATCACAGAACCCCACATGGCTCATGGCTCTGCAGGTAATGGTTCAAGTGCAGGGCTAACAGGGCTATCTGTTTACACGAGGGAAAACAAACAATGCTGCCACAGGGACTACCAGTCTCCGACAGAAGAGAGACTACACATAGCCCTCCAGCAGCAAACTCCCATTCACCTCCCTGTGCTCCAAGTTCTTCAACGGGAACGATTGGCTGCCACCAAATGCCAGGTTGCTCAGCCCTTCGCTCGCGAGCCAAAAAGGCAGGACCTCCACGACGACCTTCTGCACCAGCTTGTCCTCCTGGAAGTCGTTCAGAAGCGACGCGAAGCTTTCTCCGGCCTCTCTGAAATCCACCAGCACGCTGCAGAGCCCTCGCTGTGCAAGAAGTTGGAGAATAGACTCCAAGTCTATCTGACGAAGGACTGCAACTTCAACTCCTGCTGGCTCCACGGTGACAGGACTATCAGCAAGGACTATCACCTTCGATGCATGCTCTTCGCTGAGAGATGGGATGTGTAGTCGGGAATTTTCACCCTGTGCTACGATGATATAGAGAGGTTGATTTGCACCGGCTTCGCGTGACAAAGGTAAGCTCGACATCTTGGCCAGGTCACTTGAAATTATGACTCCATCATATTCTTTCATCAACTGCGAGTAGTACCCACCTGACTGGTCAGCTCCCTTCCCAATATGGTTTGTGACGATTCCATTCATTGAGAGTGTAGCTCTGTTATTCATATAATAACAAATAAATACCATCACGAACATTGCACATGGTACTCAATGGTCGATAGAGAACATTTTTATACGCAGACAACAACAATGAACATTACTACTGAAATAGATGAAGCAATGGGCTATCAACAGTCCTCCAGACCACAATTAGTTATAGGATCTATCGTCCAACTCACATTTCAATCTCTAGAAATGAACTGTACACTGTCTATTTAATATTTCCTTCAGAGCAAATGTGAACACTGATTTAGTAAAGTTGGAAGATTAGGAAGATACTTGGAGTTGGATATTTACCTCAAAGTTGCAAAAGCCTTCCCGGTGAGCATACGATGGATGTAAGCCTCGTTTAGTTTGTGGCATAACGCTTCCTCCACACCCACCCTCACATTTATTCCAGCACCTTGGAGTTTTCAATCCCTTTGGATGCGACAATAGGATTTGGGTCAGTCATCCCCACAACAACTTCCTTTACTTTTGCATTGATGAGTGCTTCAGTACAAGGAGGGGTTCTCCCATAGTGGTTGCAGGGCTCCAAGCTAACATAAGCCGTTGCATTTTCAGCTAAATTACCTGCATCTCTCAGTGCAAATACCTACACATGATTTTAACACAATACAAGGTTATGATGTTACGTAATGATACTTTGTCGTTGTATAAGCTCTTAAGCCAACATAATATTAAATACTTATAGTGTAGCAATGCAGGATTAAATATTGAGATGTGATGTAAACTGTTTACAGGAGAGAATCTTCAAGGAGAGTTGACTAGCAAGATTCAGCATCCACTGTCCCTCCCAAACCAAATTATTACACATTCTTCTAGAACCTTTCTCACAAAAAAAAAGATGTTGTCACTATCCTCCTCGTACAGAGCTTGACATTTTTGTTCTTTAGAGGTTAATGTAATGTTGATGGTTGTTTTTATACACCATGATGTTCACAGCTTTAACATAAAGTTTAGTGTTTTACAGCATCATAAAGAAAGGAGATGAGTGCTGGGATACAAGGTACAAGCGACACACAAGCACAAAGTTTGACAAAGATATAAGCAGCACAAGACTAGTTGCTTCCCCTAGAACATTGATAGCTAACCAATGGATGATGGGTTGTTTTACAAGCTTTACTTGTTGTTGTGGTAGACTAAAGTTTCCATTAATCTTCATATACTAGTATAAGCACAAACTTTGTTCTGTGCAACTGCAAACCAAAAAATAGCGTTTACTTTCCATAATTGCATAGAGTTGAGGTTTAATGAATAACGTCTTTGGTGTCGAACGTCTCGCTAGCTAAAAAGTTATAACAACTCGAATAGTACAGTTTTGGTTACAAAGGACAATTGACATACTCTTGAACAGGGTTCAAAATTTCGGCGAAATTTTGGCCGAATTTCGCGAAATTCGGTAATTTCGGTGGTGGCCGAAAGAAAACTCCGAAATTTTGTAATACCCTAATACATGTGATATATAACTCTAAACTTGTATTTTTCTATTGATTATATTGTATATTCTTCTATTCAATAGATGTGTAGTCATAAATCATACTAATATTTATTTAGATCTAAAATTTTTTAGAAACAACATACTTCATGTCCTAATCTCTAAAAAAATTTCGGCGAAATTTCGGCCGAATTTCGCGAAATTCGGTAATTTCGGTGGTGACCGAAATTTTTGCGATAACGAAATTAAAATCCTTGCTCTTGAATGATGATGCCTAACAACATGGCCAGATTCCGTTGCACTTTATGACGATCACCAAACAACCTTTTCCCTTCCCTTTGTGAATCCAAAGAAAATATTGAAAAGAAGACATGCTACCTCAGCATGAGGTTGGCCGGCTTTGGGGTGGAATCCTTCTCCGACGACGCGGCCGTCGCGGACGATGACGCAGCCCACCATAGGGTTGGGGCTGGTGTAGCCGGCCGCCTTGCGCGCCAGCTCCACGCACCGCCGCATGTAGTGGGCGTCCAAGTCCCCCGCCGCCTGCGCCTGGCAGCGCCCGGCAAGGGTCCCGGCTCCGGCCGCGAGGCGGGCGCGGGTAGGGGAGGCGAGCGTGGCGGCGCGGACCGGGCGCTGGGTGAGGTGCGGGCGCGAGACGAGCGAGGACGCCATGGGCGTGGGCGGCGAGCGATGGCGAGTGAGAGGGAGAGCCCAATCCGAGGGCGGCCTCGTGTGCGCGCGGAGGGTTTGGGACTGTTGGTTGGTGAGTTGTAGGTCGGAGGGCGCGCACCTTTCAATCAGTAGCGAGCCCTTTACCGTGGGCCGGTGTCGTCCCGACCCTTTACCGTGTCGGCCCATTACATCACTTGTTCGATTCCGGCCCTGACACAGAACTCCCTTGCTTCGTGTGGTCGTCACCCACAGCCAAAGTCAGCGTGATGTACCTGTCATCTCATCTCAATCCACACAAAATCGAGTGGCGCAGTGAAGTAGCCGAGGAAGCTACTCCAGGAACGGCTCGGCTGACACCAGGTAGCGGTAGCGGTAGCGGTAGCCGTCCCTCCTCTATCCAGTATCCACCTGCCCCTTCACTTGCTTGGCCTCCCAGCTCATCTCTCTTTCATTATTCCCCCGGTTTCATCTCCTGCAAGAGGTACGTAATTGCACTTTCCTGCATACGTTTTGGTCAGGTTTCAGTCATGTTGCAGAGTTTCGTTTTCGTTAGTCCAATCCAATGGAGGATAGTTAGGCTACTTCACAAGTGACTGCTGCTTCGGATGCTTGGGTTCATGGTTGTCTGCACATTGTCTCCCCTTGAAGGACCAAATTCAATAAACTCCATGATGATGAAAGAACCACCGGTAGGTAATGACCCAACCTATACTAGTAGCAGGCATAAAAAAAGGATTAAACTTGAAAACAACAAGTGTATGCAGAGAACTACTGAAACAAGTGAACTAACATCACTACCATCGGCAGACATTGGTACCACTAGATGACTAACGGTCTCTACATCAGTGGCACAAAAGGAAATATGTATGCTAATTAACTCGCAGCATAAATGGTCAGGACTGAAGATTTCAGTCACTATACGAGTACTCCCATCATGTATGGGGATCACAGTACCAGTCATGTAACAGTGTCACAACAGCAATGCTGTCGTATTCCACGTTTGCAGTTGTACATGTTCCAGCATTTGATGCCACTTCTCTCACCTTGTATGGCAAAGGAACACGGATCGACTTTGTTTCATACATTGCCTTCAAACCAAGAGCCTCCCCTTCAAACATTTCTGGACCAATGCGGCTGGAACATAAAAAAAAAAACGTAGCCAATTCCACCATTTTCAGAACAAAACCGAAAGCATCATTACCTACACAATCTCATGGCAACAATTATGAGTTCAGAAGAGAGATTTTCTTTGAGCGCACCTATTGGTCTTCACAAAGAAGGGGCCCGCGTCAGTATCATAGCGCTGAGCAGAGTTAATACAGCCACCACCGATGGACCTTATCCCTTTTATCTGCGTGGCCTTCCCTTGTGTAAGAATCCATTCCCTGATTGGGTCATGGCCCAACGCCGCCACTGCGAGACGCACGGCAAACCAATTACTACAGGCAAACAATCAAGGTAATCGAAAACTGCAACCTGCGTAGTACGGCACGCATTCTGAATCTAAGTTGACAGCATAAAAGCTACGCAGCCAACAGCAGTAAACGGCCAAACCCAATGTCTCTCAACACTCAGTTCAAATTCACCATTCCAGTTCAACCACAATTCTCGCTGATTCTACTAGAATTCTAGAATCAATCGAGACAGCACAGCACAGCACAGCGGAGAAATTAAATCGGCGCGAATAACAGAGAGGTTAATTGGTGGTGGGCGAGTGGGGAAACAAGCTTACTGATGGTGGCTCGGGAGCTTGATCTTCGGCGGGAGGCCAGGCAGCGGCGGCGAGGGAGAAGCGAGGAGGCGGCGGCGGAAGTGGAAGTGGAGGGCGAGCAGGAGGAGAGCAGCGCCAGCGCCACGTTTGCGTCCATCGCGCTCGCCGGAGCCGAGCCGAGACAAGGTGTGGCTGTGGCATGTGTTGTCGGGATGCCGATGGGGCCTACAGGCCTAGCCGCATCCGCCAGGCAGCAGGCCTACTCGGGCCGAACGGGTTTTAGGTTGGGCTCTTTTCATATTGGGCCTATACTTCTCAAAAAAGCTCAACGGAATTGGTCCCAGATATTTTACATCACCATGCTGCATTTTTGCTTACTAAATCTGTTTTATTTAGGGCTCGTTCGGAGGAATCAATCGTGGTGAAGGTGGCCTATACAAATTACAACAGCGTTCGTGGCTGGACCAGTTCCAGGATGTGATTCCGTGAAAACCGAACGAAAGCCACTTTGTTCCATTCGAAGAACTTGATGGTAGTGGCAGGGCAGTGCCGGATTTTCCTAATCAATTTTTGAATAACCATTGTTGACATTTCCATTATCACGTGAGCTTATTGCCAGTTAAGAACCAGTAATCATGCAGATCATTGACCCACTGGACATGCAACATCAAGCAATTATTTTAGACAACTATCAGCTGCATGATGGTACACCGAGAACACACTTGGAGTTGGATATATAGTTCATATCTGACTGACCTTGAGGAGCCGGAAAACTTTGCGAGCCAAGGTGGTCGATTTATCGACATCCTGCGCCGTGCCAGGCTGGCCGTTGCTTATGAACTTGGAGCCGTACTGGATCGCCCTGCAGATCTTGTCCCGAGCCTCGGCTTTGTTCAGGTACAGAACAACGAGGCCGAGCTCAGCTCGCGTGGCATCTAACGAGCTCATCTTCCTGTCCTCAGTGGTAAGAGGACGAGCAAATTCAACAACTCTGAAAAATTATAGGGATAGCATATCATCATATATGTACAGGACACTAATCTTCATTCTTCAACGCGTGACGCTTGTTTCGGTTATGAGGTGAAGTTTCTGTGACCAAAGCAAGCAGGGCAGGTGCGACAATGTGCAGACAACCATGAACCCAAGCATCCGAAGCAGCAGTCACTTGTGAAGTAGCCTAACTATCCTCCATTGGATTGGACTAACGAAAACGAAACTCTGCAACATGACTGAAACCTGACCAAAACGTATGCAGGAAAGTGCAATTACGTACCTCTTGCAGGAGATGAAACCGGGGGAATAATGAAAGAGAGATGAGCTGGGAGGCCAAGCAAGTGAAGGGGCAGGTGGATACTGGATAGAGGAGGGACGGCTACCGCTACCGCTACCGCTACCTGGTGTCAGCCGAGCCGTTCCTGGAGTAGCTTCCTCGGCTACTTCACTGCGCCACTCGATTTTGTGTGGATTGAGATGAGATGACAGGTACATCACGCTGACTTTGGCTGTGGGTGACGACCACACGAAGCAAGGGAGTTCTGTGTCAGGGCCGGAATCGAACAAGTGATGTAATGGGCCGACACGGTAAAGGGTCGGGACGACACCGGCCCACGGTAAAGGGCTCGCTACTGATTGAAAGGTGCGCGCCCTCCGACCTACAACTCACCAACCAACAGTCCCAAACCCTCCGCGCGCACACGAGGCCGCCCTCGGATTGGGCTCTCCCTCTCACTCGCCATCGCTCGCCGCCCACGCCCATGGCGTCCTCGCTCGTCTCGCGCCCGCACCTCACCCAGCGCCCGGTCCGCGCCGCCACGCTCGCCTCCCCTACCCGCGCCCGCCTCGCGGCCGGAGCCGGGACCCTTGCCGGGCGCTGCCAGGCGCAGGCGGCGGGGGACTTGGACGCCCACTACATGCGGCGGTGCGTGGAGCTGGCGCGCAAGGCGGCCGGCTACACCAGCCCCAACCCTATGGTGGGCTGCGTCATCGTCCGCGACGGCCGCGTCGTCGGAGAAGGATTCCACCCCAAAGCCGGCCAACCTCATGCTGAGGTAGCATGTCTTCTTTTCAATATTTTCTTTGGATTCACAAAGGGAAGGGAAAAGGTTGTTTGGTGATCGTCATAAAGTGCAACGGAATCTGGCCATGTTGTTAGGCATCATCATTCAAGAGCAAGGATTTTAATTTCGTTATCGCAAAAATTTCGGTCACCACCGAAATTACCGAATTTCGCGAAATTCGGCCGAAATTTCGCCGAAATTTTTTTAGAGATTAGGACATGAAGTATGTTGTTTCTAAAAAATTTTAGATCTAAATAAATATTAGTATGATTTATGACTACACATCTATTGAATAGAAGAATATACAATATAATCAATAGAAAAATACAAGTTTAGAGTTATATATCACATGTATTAGGGTATTACAAAATTTCGGAGTTTTCTTTCGGCCACCACCGAAATTACCGAATTTCGCGAAATTCGGCCAAAATTTCGCCGAAATTTTGAACCCTGTTCAAGAGTATGTCAATTGTCCTTTGTAACCAAAACTGTACTATTCGAGTTGTTATAACTTTTTAGCTAGCGAGACGTTCGACACCAAAGACGTTATTCATTAAACCTCAACTCTATGCAATTATGGAAAGTAAACGCTATTTTTTGGTTTGCAGTTGCACAGAACAAAGTTTGTGCTTATACTAGTATATGAAGATTAATGGAAACTTTAGTCTACCACAACAACAAGTAAAGCTTGTAAAACAACCCATCATCCATTGGTTAGCTATCAATGTTCTAGGGGAAGCAACTAGTCTTGTGCTGCTTATATCTTTGTCAAACTTTGTGCTTGTGTGTCGCTTGTACCTTGTATCCCAGCACTCATCTCCTTTCTTTATGATGCTGTAAAACACTAAACTTTATGTTAAAGCTGTGAACATCATGGTGTATAAAAACAACCATCAACATTACATTAACCTCTAAAGAACAAAAATGTCAAGCTCTGTACGAGGAGGATAGTGACAACATCTTTTTTTTTGTGAGAAAGGTTCTAGAAGAATGTGTAATAATTTGGTTTGTGACGATTCCATTCATTGAGAGTGTAGCTCTGTTATTCATATAATAACAAATAAATACCATCACGAACATTGCACATGGTACTCAAATGGTCGATAGAGAACATTTTTATACGCAGACAACAACAATGAACATTACTACTGAAATAGATGAAGCAATGGGCTATCAACAGTCCTCCAGACCACAATTAGTTATAGGATCTATCGTCCAACTCACATTTCAATCTCTAGAAATGAACTGTACACTGTCTATTTAATATTTCCTTCAGAGCAAATGTGAACACTGATTTAGTAAAGTTGGAAGATTAGGAAGATACTTGGAGTTGGATATTTACCTCAAAGTTGCAAAAGCCTTCCCGGTGAGCATACGATGGATGTAAGCCTCGTTTAGTTTGTGGCATAACGCTTCCTCCACACCCACCCTCACATTTATTCCAGCACCTTGGAGTTTTTCAATCCCTTTGGATGCGACAATAGGATTTGGGTCAGTCATCCCCACAACAACTTCCTTTACTTTTGCATTGATGAGTGCTTCAGTACAAGGAGGGGTTCTCCCATAGTGGTTGCAGGGCTCCAAGCTAACATAAGCCGTTGCATTTTCAGCTAAATTACCTGCATCTCTCAGTGCAAATACCTACACATGATTTTAACACAATACAAGGTTATGATGTTACGTAATGATACTTTGTCGTTGTATAAGCTCTTAAGCCAACATAATATTAAATACTTATAGTGTAGCAATGCAGGATTAAATATTGAGATGTGATGTAAACTGTTTACAGGAGAGAATCTTCAAGGAGAGTTGACTAGCAAGATTCAGCATCCACTGTCCCTCCCAAACCAAATTATTACACATTCTTCTAGAACCTTTCTCACAAAAAAAAAGATGTTGTCACTATCCTCCTCGTACAGAGCTTGACATTTTTGTTCTTTAGAGGTTAATGTAATGTTGATGGTTGTTTTTATACACCATGATGTTCACAGCTTTAACATAAAGTTTAGTGTTTTACAGCATCATAAAGAAAGGAGATGAGTGCTGGGATACAAGGTACAAGCGACACACAAGCACAAAGTTTGACAAAGATATAAGCAGCACAAGACTAGTTGCTTCCCCTAGAACATTGATAGCTAACCAATGGATGATGGGTTGTTTTACAAGCTTTACTTGTTGTTGTGGTAGACTAAAGTTTCCATTAATCTTCATATACTAGTATAAGCACAAACTTTGTTCTGTGCAACTGCAAACCAAAAAATAGCGTTTACTTTCCATAATTGCATAGAGTTGAGGTTTAATGAATAACGTCTTTGGTGTCGAACGTCTCGCTAGCTAAAAAGTTATAACAACTCGAATAGTACAGTTTTGGTTACAAAGGACAATTGACATACTCTTGAACAGGGTTCAAAATTTCGGCGAAATTTTGGCCGAATTTCGCGAAATTCGGTAATTTCGGTGGTGGCCGAAAGAAAACTCCGAAATTTTGTAATACCCTAATACATGTGATATATAACTCTAAACTTGTATTTTTCTATTGATTATATTGTATATTCTTCTATTCAATAGATGTGTAGTCATAAATCATACTAATATTTATTTAGATCTAAAATTTTTTAGAAACAACATACTTCATGTCCTAATCTCTAAAAAAATTTCGGCGAAATTTCGGCCGAATTTCGCGAAATTCGGTAATTTCGGTGGTGACCGAAATTTTTGCGATAACGAAATTAAAATCCTTGCTCTTGAATGATGATGCCTAACAACATGGCCAGATTCCGTTGCACTTTATGACGATCACCAAACAACCTTTTCCCTTCCCTTTGTGAATCCAAAGAAAATATTGAAAAGAAGACATGCTACCTCAGCATGAGGTTGGCCGGCTTTGGGGTGGAATCCTTCTCCGACGACGCGGCCGTCGCGGACGATGACGCAGCCCACCATAGGGTTGGGGCTGGTGTAGCCGGCCGCCTTGCGCGCCAGCTCCACGCACCGCCGCATGTAGTGGGCGTCCAAGTCCCCCGCCGCCTGCGCCTGGCAGCGCCCGGCAAGGGTCCCGGCTCCGGCCGCGAGGCGGGCGCGGGTAGGGGAGGCGAGCGTGGCGGCGCGGACCGGGCGCTGGGTGAGGTGCGGGCGCGAGACGAGCGAGGACGCCATGGGCGTGGGCGGCGAGCGATGGCGAGTGAGAGGGAGAGCCCAATCCGAGGGCGGCCTCGTGTGCGCGCGGAGGGTTTGGGACTGTTGGTTGGTGAGTTGTAGGTCGGAGGGCGCGCACCTTTCAATCAGTAGCGAGCCCTTTACCGTGGGCCGGTGTCGTCCCGACCCTTTACCGTGTCGGCCCATTACATCACTTGTTCGATTCCGGCCCTGACACAGAACTCCCTTGCTTCGTGTGGTCGTCACCCACAGCCAAAGTCAGCGTGATGTACCTGTCATCTCATCTCAATCCACACAAAATCGAGTGGCGCAGTGAAGTAGCCGAGGAAGCTACTCCAGGAACGGCTCGGCTGACACCAGGTAGCGGTAGCGGTAGCGGTAGCCGTCCCTCCTCTATCCAGTATCCACCTGCCCCTTCACTTGCTTGGCCTCCCAGCTCATCTCTCTTTCATTATTCCCCCGGTTTCATCTCCTGCAAGAGGTACGTAATTGCACTTTCCTGCATACGTTTTGGTCAGGTTTCAGTCATGTTGCAGAGTTTCGTTTTCGTTAGTCCAATCCAATGGAGGATAGTTAGGCTACTTCACAAGTGACTGCTGCTTCGGATGCTTGGGTTCATGGTTGTCTGCACATTGTCGCACCTGCCCTGCTTGCTTTGGTCACAGAAACTTCACCTCATAACCGAAACAAGCGTCACGCGTTGAAGAATGAAGATTAGTGTCCTGTACATATATGATGATATGCTATCCCTATAATTTTTCAGAGTTGTTGAATTTGCTCGTCCTCTTACCACTGAGGACAGGAAGATGAGCTCGTTAGATGCCACGCGAGCTGAGCTCGGCCTCGTTGTTCTGTACCTGAACAAAGCCGAGGCTCGGGACAAGATCTGCAGGGCGATCCAGTACGGCTCCAAGTTCATAAGCAACGGCCAGCCTGGCACGGCGCAGGATGTCGATAAATCGACCACCTTGGCTCGCAAAGTTTTCCGGCTCCTCAAGGTCAGTCAGATATGAACTATATATCCAACTCCAAGTGTGTTCTCGGTGTACCATCATGCAGCTGATAGTTGTCTAAAATAATTGCTTGATGTTGCATGTCCAGTGGGTCAATGATCTGCATGATTACTGGTTCTTAACTGGCAATAAGCTCACGTGATAATGGAAATGTCAACAATGGTTATTCAAAAATTGATTAGGAAAATCCGGCACTGCCCTGCCACTACCATCAAGTTCTTCGGAGGGAACAAAGTGGCTTTCGTTCGGTTTTCACGGAATCACATCCTGGAACTGGTCCAGCCACGAACGCTGTTGTAATTTGTATAGGCCACCTTCACCACGATTGATTCCTCCGAACGAGCCCTAAATAAAACAGATTTAGTAAGCAAAAATGCAGCATGGTGATGTAAAATATCTGGGACCAATTCCGTTGAGCTTTT
>JAHUYU010001155.1:0-14809 GCA_030439765.1 Tripidium arundinaceum | reverse complement strand
GAATCAGATATATTTCTCAACATGGCTACGAAGATGCGCACCGCCATGGAGTTTAAGCTAGCTTCACCTCAAGTATGTCCTTCTATGTTAGAAAAAAATAGAACCACCATACTAGTAGACCCCTCTTGCATAGTCAAATGAGGCTTATATCGCGCCAATACATGTAGTGGTACAGCCGCACAACACATTAATTTTGCCATAGTGTGCCACCTAGTGCAGTCAAAAGAGTTAGAAATAAAAATAAAACAGAGTAAGGTTATTTTAAAATATAATTTAAATAGAAAGATCGAAAAAATCTGAACGAAGTCTGCAGAAAGCATGGAAGTGTTCGTCCCAGCGAAGGCATGGGAGCATGGAAGTTTTCGCTTGTTTATTCGACCCATACGATGGCAAAGGCTGCATCCATCGCGGTGCACTGCATGTGCTCGTGCCCGCGCCGCGACGTTCCATTGGCACTTCTGCCGATTTATACCCTTGAGATCGCGCCTCCGTCTGCCCTCTCACTCTCGGCGCCTTCGTGCTCAGCGTCGCAGCCGAACGGACGGCACATGCCAGGCGGGGAGGAGCAATGGCGCCTGCCTTGCACAAGACAATGTGCTGACTCCGTAGCTTCCTTGGCATCGGGCGGTAGCGAGGACATGGCGTCGACCGGAGCTCCATTGTCTGCCTGCTCGCCGCCGCAAGTGATCGCCAACAAAGCCGACAATGTGCAGGCGGCAGCTCACTCCAGTGTTTTCACCGCTAGCCGTCCGGTAATCTCTGTTCCTAATCCCTTCAAAGTTCAGTTGGGGACTACTAGTAGTATTGGAGGGTGATGATGATGTGATTCATCATCTGCTGTCATGGCATACAGTGTTTATTGTACGAACAAAAAATGCATCTAAACTGCATTGTTGCTCAATTTTAGTCCTGCCTGACAAGTTTACAGAGGTGGTTTATTTTGGTTTAATGTAGATCAGCATACAAATGTTAACTTGACCTCTTCTTATCATGGAGTTCAGGAATATGAACCATATACCTGCAATGGCTCTGTTGATATCAAAGGCAATCCAGCATCGAAAAAGCATACCGGAAAATGGAGAGCCTGTCACTCAATTCTTGGTAATCAGACACTGGTACCTATATTTTGCCCTCAAAGTGCAATGCGACCAACCTATGTTACCTCATCATGTACTCTTGTCTGGAAAATTTTGCCGATGCCCTTTCTTTCTTTGATTTTTTTCCCCCTGTGAATCCATGTTCTTGGAAGGCGGTGAATTTTGTGGTTCTTTGGCGTACTATGGTGTCGGGACGAACCTGGTCAGTTACCTAACAAAGGTGCGGAAGCAGAGCAATGTCGCTGCGGCGAGCAATATAGCTTCATGGCAGGGAACCTGCTACCTGACTCCCCTTCTCGGAGCATTCTTGGCAGATTCATATTGGGGAAGACACCGAACCATCGTTATTTCCCTGACCATCTTTACCATTGTAACTATCGATCGGCACTCCACTCTTTGCAGGCCTTTCTTTCTCAAATCTGCATCTGCATGTTCAGTTGAGATTTGTTCCACAAATGAAATGCACAGTTACTAGTGCTTATGCCTCAACGTTTGTCTGCAGGGAATGGTTCTATTGACACTTGCAGCAGTAATTCCAGCAAGCATTCATACATTGGAGATCTCTCCTCAGGAAGCCCTGCCTTCCCTTGGCCTTTTCTTGACTGCCCTAGGCCTAGGTGGCATCTGGCCATGTGTCCCCACATTTGGGGCCGATCAATTCGATGACACTGATGGAACGGAGAAGATGCAGAAGGGGCTCTACTACAACTGGTACTACTTCGCTGTCAATGGCGGCTTCTTCTTTGCGAGTACACTCCTCGTGTATGTTCAGGACAACTGGGGATGGGGATGGGGATTCGGGATCCCTACACTGTTTTCAGTGATTGGAATAGCTGGATTCCTTGCCTGTATGAAGCTTTACAGGTATCAGAAACCAGCAGGAAGCGCACTCACTAGGATTTGCCAGGTTGTGGTTGCAGCTGTTCGGAAGGTCCATGCGGATGTGCCAAATGACAGCGCTCTCCTGTATGAAATGCCAGGCAAGGAGGCAGCAATTGTAGGCAGCAGGAAGCTGACGCATACCGAAGGACTAAGGTATGGTGCTGACTGCTGAGTTCATTCAACTTTTTTTTTTGTGTCTACTTTCAGTAATAGGTTACAAGTTCTACAAAATTTTCACTAAGTCTTTTCTGAACAAAAAAAAAATGATCGCATTTAGGTTCTTTGATCGAGCTGCCACCATTTCCTCCCCTGACGAAACATCGTCTGCTGATGTGCCTAGTCCATGGAAGCTTTGTACGGTGACACAGGTGGAGGAGCTCAAGATCTTGGCACGAATGTTGCCTGTCCTACTAGCTGGCATAATTTTCAACATGGCTGAAGCCTCCTTCCCGCTTTTCATCGAACAAGGAGAAGTCATGGACAAATACATATATGGATTCTCAATTCCTCCAGCCTCTTTGACGACCTTCAACTGCCTCTGTATCCTTATCCTGGCCCCTTGTTACAACAAGGTTATCATGCCAATGCTGAGCATGATCACTGGCATGAAGAGAGGCTTGTCTGAACTACAACGCATCGGTGTCGGCCTGGTTTTCGCTATGCTTTCTTTGGTTTCAGCTGCGCTGGTTGAAATGGCGCGCCTTAAAATCGTGGACGAAAGAGACCTAGTGCATCGTAACACTGCAGCCCCCATGAATATCCTGTGGCAGGCACCACAGTACTTCTTCGTTGGTGTAGCAAAAGTATTCACCGTTGTTGGTTTCATCGAGTTTGCGTATGAGCAGTCGCCTGATGCCATGAGAAGTTTGTGTCAGGCTTGCTCTCTCATCATGATCACCCTTGGAAGCTACCTTGTCTCTGTGATGTTAAAGTTCATGGATTCGGCAACAGTGGGAAGAGGGCGACATGGCTGGATCCCTGATAATCTCAATGAAGGTCGTCTTGATCGTTTATTCTGGTTGATGGCAGGATTGCAGCTTCTGAACCTTCTTACGTTTGCATATTGTGCCACGAGGTACAAGCGCAAACTAGCTACTACTTGAGTTTGTTCTCGTTCGTGCTGAGGTGTGCTTGTCGATGTTTGCTGTAGATAGAGCTACATTTATGTTACATGCTATGTGTCCTCAAAAGTTTGACATGTGAGCGCAGAGGGGCAGCGGAAGCATCGAAATTAGCAATCTAATTACTCGCAAGCATTTTACCGAACACCTTATGTGCATACATGAAAATAGCCACATAGTATCCGTTCTTCAAACATGGTGTTGTCCAAACTTCATAATAAGGAATAAACTTGCAAACTTCAGCTCACTAACACATCAATCTCCATCATCAACATATCAAAGAACGCATGTATGCCTCATATGCCAACTCAACATACACCATTAACTTGGACAAAATGGCATCAATAGCAAGCAAGATAGGAACCAATCAACAAATATGGTAAGATAAATACCGAATCATAAGTAGACACAATGATTTACGTGGAAACCCCTTGCGGGAAAAACCACTACGAAGATGAAGATACATGATATGGGAGCCAACAAGGTTGGAGAGGCTCCAAATCTCCACAAATTTCACTCTTCTAGTTGTGGATTTGGTAGATCAAAGCCTCACCCTCTCCTCTCTGTTTGGGGACTTGTTTATTTGGTTTTGAGGGGGGAGAGAGCTAGGGTTTGAGAGAGGAGAGGGTGAGGCTTTGATCTACCAAATCCACAACTAGAAGAGTGAAATTTGTGGAGATTTGGAGCCTCTCCAACCTTGTTGGCTCCCATATCATGTATCTTCATCTTCGTAGTGGTTTTTCCCGCAAGGGGTTTCCACGTAAATCATTGTGTCTACTTATGATTCGGTATTTATCTTACCATATTTGTTGATTGGTTCCTATCTTGCTTGCTATTGATGCCATTTTGTCCAAGTTAATGGTGTATGTTGAGTTGGCATATGAGGCATACATGCGTTCTTTGATATGTTGATGATGGAGATTGATGTGTTAGTGAGCTGAAGTTTGCAAGTTTATTCCTTATTATGAAGTTTGGACAACACCATGTTTGAAGAACGGATACTATGTGGCTATTTTCATGTATGCACATAAGGTGTTCGGTAAAATGCTTGCGAGTAATTAGATTGCTAATTTCGATGCTTCCGCTGCCCCTCTGCGCTCACATGTCAAACTTTTGAGGACACATAGCATGTAACATAAATGTAGCTCTATCTACAGCAAACATCGACAAGCACACCTCAGCACGAACGAGAACAAACTCAAGTAGTAGCTAGTTTGCGCTTGTACCTCGTGGCACAATATGCAAACGTAAGAAGGTTCAGAAGCTGCAATCCTGCCATCAACCAGAATAAACGATCAAGACGACCTTCATTGAGATTATCAGGGATCCAGCCATGTCGCCCTCTTCCCACTGTTGCCGAATCCATGAACTTTAACATCACAGAGACAAGGTAGCTTCCAAGGGTGATCATGATGAGAGAGCAAGCCTGACACAAACTTCTCATGGCATCAGGCGACTGCTCATACGCAAACTCGATGAAACCAACAACGGTGAATACTTTTGCTACACCAACGAAGAAGTACTGTGGTGCCTGCCACAGGATATTCATGGGGGCTGCAGTGTTACGATGCACTAGGTCTCTTTCGTCCACGATTTTAAGGCGCGCCATTTCAACCAGCGCAGCTGAAACCAAAGAAAGCATAGCGAAAACCAGGCCGACACCGATGCGTTGTAGTTCAGACAAGCCTCTCTTCATGCCAGTGATCATGCTCAGCATTGGCATGATAACCTTGTTGTAACAAGGGGCCAGGATAAGGATACAGAGGCAGTTGAAGGTCGTCAAAGAGGCTGGAGGAATTGAGAATCCATATATGTATTTGTCCATGACTTCTCCTTGTTCGATGAAAAGCGGGAAGGAGGCTTCAGCCATGTTGAAAATTATGCCAGCTAGTAGGACAGGCAACATTCGTGCCAAGATCTTGAGCTCCTCCACCTGTGTCACCGTACAAAGCTTCCATGGACTAGGCACATCAGCAGACGATGTTTCGTCAGGGGAGGAAATGGTGGCAGCTCGATCAAAGAACCTAAATGCGATCATTTTTTTTTTGTTCAGAAAAGACTTAGTGAAAATTTTGTAGAACTTGTAACCTATTACTGAAAGTAGACACAAAAAAAAAAGTTGAATGAACTCAGCAGTCAGCACCATACCTTAGTCCTTCGGTATGCGTCAGCTTCCTGCTGCCTACAATTGCTGCCTCCTTGCCTGGCATTTCATACAGGAGAGCGCTGTCATTTGGCACATCCGCATGGACCTTCCGAACAGCTGCAACCACAACCTGGCAAATCCTAGTGAGTGCGCTTCCTGCTGGTTTCTGATACCTGTAAAGCTTCATACAGGCAAGGAATCCAGCTATTCCAATCACTGAAAACAGTGTAGGGATCCCGAATCCCCATCCCCATCCCCAGTTGTCCTGAACATACACGAGGAGTGTACTCGCAAAGAAGAAGCCGCCATTGACAGCGAAGTAGTACCAGTTGTAGTAGAGCCCCTTCTGCATCTTCTCCGTTCCATCAGTGTCATCGAATTGATCGGCCCCAAATGTGGGGACACATGGCCAGATGCCACCTAGGCCTAGGGCAGTCAAGAAAAGGCCAAGGGAAGGCAGGGCTTCCTGAGGAGAGATCTCCAATGTATGAATGCTTGCTGGAATTACTGCTGCAAGTGTCAATAGAACCATTCCCTGCAGACAAACGTTGAGGCATAAGCACTAGTAACTGTGCATTTCATTTGTGGAACAAATCTCAACTGAACATGCAGATGCAGATTTGAGAAAGAAAGGCCTGCAAAGAGTGGAGTGCCGATCGATAGTTACAATGGTAAAGATGGTCAGGGAAATAACGATGGTTCGGTGTCTTCCCCAATATGAATCTGCCAAGAATGCTCCGAGAAGGGGAGTCAGGTAGCAGGTTCCCTGCCATGAAGCTATATTGCTCGCCGCAGCGACATTGCTCTGCTTCCGCACCTTTGTTAGGTAACTGACCAGGTTCGTCCCGACACCATAGTACGCCAAAGAACCACAAAATTCACCGCCTTCCAAGAACATGGATTCACAGGGGGAAAAAAATCAAAGAAAGAAAGGGCATCGGCAAAATTTTCCAGACAAGAGTACATGATGAGGTAACATAGGTTGGTCGCATTGCACTTTGAGGGCAAAATATAGGTACCAGTGTCTGATTACCAAGAATTGAGTGACAGGCTCTCCATTTTCCGGTATGCTTTTTCGATGCTGGATTGCCTTTGATATCAACAGAGCCATTGCAGGTATATGGTTCATATTCCTGAACTCCATGATAAGAAGAGGTCAAGTTAACATTTGTATGCTGATCTACATTAAACCAAAATAAACCACCTCTGTAAACTTGTCAGGCAGGACTAAAATTGAGCAACAATGCAGTTTAGATGCATTTTTTGTTCGTACAATAAACACTGTATGCCATGACAGCAGATGATGAATCACATCATCATCACCCTCCAATACTACTAGTAGTCCCCAACTGAACTTTGAAGGGATTAGGAACAGAGATTACCGGACGGCTAGCGGTGAAAACACTGGAGTGAGCTGCCGCCTGCACATTGTCGGCTTTGTTGGCGATCACTTGCGGCGGCGAGCAGGCAGACAATGGAGCTCCGGTCGACGCCATGTCCTCGCTACCGCCCGATGCCAAGGAAGCTACGGAGTCAGCACATTGTCTTGTGCAAGGCAGGCGCCATTGCTCCTCCCCGCCTGGCATGTGCCGTCCGTTCGGCTGCGACGCTGAGCACGAAGGCGCCGAGAGTGAGAGGGCAGACGGAGGCGCGATCTCAAGGGTATAAATCGGCAGAAGTGCCAATGGAACGTCGCGGCGCGGGCACGAGCACATGCAGTGCACCGCGATGGATGCAGCCTTTGCCATCGTATGGGTCGAATAAACAAGCGAAAACTTCCATGCTCCCATGCCTTCGCTGGGACGAACACTTCCATGCTTTCTGCAGACTTCGTTCAGATTTTTTCGATCTTTCTATTTAAATTATATTTTAAAATAACCTTACTCTGTTTTATTTTTATTTCTAACTCTTTTGACTGCACTAGGTGGCACACTATGGCAAAATTAATGTGTTGTGCGGCTGTACCACTACATGTATTGGCGCGATATAAGCCTCATTTGACTATGCAAGAGGGGTCTACTAGTATGGTGGTTCTATTTTGCCACACCATCCGGGCTGTCATGGCAAGCAGTGGTAACACCGCATCATATTTTGATGGCGCACTAGCACTAGGCAAAAAAATATTTACTGCTAAGTAGACTATTTTTACCGTATTAATTAGTTGAAATCAGATATATTTCAACATGGCTACGAAGATTGCGCACCGCCATGGAGTTTAAGCTAGCTTCACCTCAAGTATGTCCTTCTATGTTAGAAAAAAAATAATAGAACCACCATACTAGTAGACCCCTCTTGCATAGTCAAATGAGGCTTATATCGCGCCAATACATGTAGTGGTACAGCCGCACAACACATTAATTTTGCCATAGTGTGCCACCTAGTGCAGTCAAAAGAGTTAGAAATAAAAATAAAACAGAGTAAGGTTATTTTAAAATATAATTTAAATAGAAAGATCGAAAAAATCTGAACGAAGTCTGCAGAAAGCATGGAAGTGTTCGTCCCAGCGAAGGCATGGGAGCATGGAAGTTTTCGCTTGTTTATTCGACCCATACGATGGCAAAGGCTGCATCCATCGCGGTGCACTGCATGTGCTCGTGCCCGCGCCGCGACGTTCCATTGGCACTTCTGCCGATTTATACCCTTGAGATCGCGCCTCCGTCTGCCCTCTCACTCTCGGCGCCTTCGTGCTCAGCGTCGCAGCCGAACGGACGGCACATGCCAGGCGGGGAGGAGCAATGGCGCCTGCCTTGCACAAGACAATGTGCTGACTCCGTAGCTTCCTTGGCATCGGGCGGTAGCGAGGACATGGCGTCGACCGGAGCTCCATTGTCTGCCTGCTCGCCGCCGCAAGTGATCGCCAACAAAGCCGACAATGTGCAGGCGGCAGCTCACTCCAGTGTTTTCACCGCTAGCCGTCCGGTAATCTCTGTTCCTAATCCCTTCAAAGTTCAGTTGGGGACTACTAGTAGTATTGGAGGGTGATGATGATGTGATTCATCATCTGCTGTCATGGCATACAGTGTTTATTGTACGAACAAAAAATGCATCTAAACTGCATTGTTGCTCAATTTTAGTCCTGCCTGACAAGTTTACAGAGGTGGTTTATTTTGGTTTAATGTAGATCAGCATACAAATGTTAACTTGACCTCTTCTTATCATGGAGTTCAGGAATATGAACCATATACCTGCAATGGCTCTGTTGATATCAAAGGCAATCCAGCATCGAAAAAGCATACCGGAAAATGGAGAGCCTGTCACTCAATTCTTGGTAATCAGACACTGGTACCTATATTTTGCCCTCAAAGTGCAATGCGACCAACCTATGTTACCTCATCATGTACTCTTGTCTGGAAAATTTTGCCGATGCCCTTTCTTTCTTTGATTTTTTTCCCCCTGTGAATCCATGTTCTTGGAAGGCGGTGAATTTTGTGGTTCTTTGGCGTACTATGGTGTCGGGACGAACCTGGTCAGTTACCTAACAAAGGTGCGGAAGCAGAGCAATGTCGCTGCGGCGAGCAATATAGCTTCATGGCAGGGAACCTGCTACCTGACTCCCCTTCTCGGAGCATTCTTGGCAGATTCATATTGGGGAAGACACCGAACCATCGTTATTTCCCTGACCATCTTTACCATTGTAACTATCGATCGGCACTCCACTCTTTGCAGGCCTTTCTTTCTCAAATCTGCATCTGCATGTTCAGTTGAGATTTGTTCCACAAATGAAATGCACAGTTACTAGTGCTTATGCCTCAACGTTTGTCTGCAGGGAATGGTTCTATTGACACTTGCAGCAGTAATTCCAGCAAGCATTCATACATTGGAGATCTCTCCTCAGGAAGCCCTGCCTTCCCTTGGCCTTTTCTTGACTGCCCTAGGCCTAGGTGGCATCTGGCCATGTGTCCCCACATTTGGGGCCGATCAATTCGATGACACTGATGGAACGGAGAAGATGCAGAAGGGGCTCTACTACAACTGGTACTACTTCGCTGTCAATGGCGGCTTCTTCTTTGCGAGTACACTCCTCGTGTATGTTCAGGACAACTGGGGATGGGGATGGGGATTCGGGATCCCTACACTGTTTTCAGTGATTGGAATAGCTGGATTCCTTGCCTGTATGAAGCTTTACAGGTATCAGAAACCAGCAGGAAGCGCACTCACTAGGATTTGCCAGGTTGTGGTTGCAGCTGTTCGGAAGGTCCATGCGGATGTGCCAAATGACAGCGCTCTCCTGTATGAAATGCCAGGCAAGGAGGCAGCAATTGTAGGCAGCAGGAAGCTGACGCATACCGAAGGACTAAGGTATGGTGCTGACTGCTGAGTTCATTCAACTTTTTTTTTTGTGTCTACTTTCAGTAATAGGTTACAAGTTCTACAAAATTTTCACTAAGTCTTTTCTGAACAAAAAAAAAATGATCGCATTTAGGTTCTTTGATCGAGCTGCCACCATTTCCTCCCCTGACGAAACATCGTCTGCTGATGTGCCTAGTCCATGGAAGCTTTGTACGGTGACACAGGTGGAGGAGCTCAAGATCTTGGCACGAATGTTGCCTGTCCTACTAGCTGGCATAATTTTCAACATGGCTGAAGCCTCCTTCCCGCTTTTCATCGAACAAGGAGAAGTCATGGACAAATACATATATGGATTCTCAATTCCTCCAGCCTCTTTGACGACCTTCAACTGCCTCTGTATCCTTATCCTGGCCCCTTGTTACAACAAGGTTATCATGCCAATGCTGAGCATGATCACTGGCATGAAGAGAGGCTTGTCTGAACTACAACGCATCGGTGTCGGCCTGGTTTTCGCTATGCTTTCTTTGGTTTCAGCTGCGCTGGTTGAAATGGCGCGCCTTAAAATCGTGGACGAAAGAGACCTAGTGCATCGTAACACTGCAGCCCCCATGAATATCCTGTGGCAGGCACCACAGTACTTCTTCGTTGGTGTAGCAAAAGTATTCACCGTTGTTGGTTTCATCGAGTTTGCGTATGAGCAGTCGCCTGATGCCATGAGAAGTTTGTGTCAGGCTTGCTCTCTCATCATGATCACCCTTGGAAGCTACCTTGTCTCTGTGATGTTAAAGTTCATGGATTCGGCAACAGTGGGAAGAGGGCGACATGGCTGGATCCCTGATAATCTCAATGAAGGTCGTCTTGATCGTTTATTCTGGTTGATGGCAGGATTGCAGCTTCTGAACCTTCTTACGTTTGCATATTGTGCCACGAGGTACAAGCGCAAACTAGCTACTACTTGAGTTTGTTCTCGTTCGTGCTGAGGTGTGCTTGTCGATGTTTGCTGTAGATAGAGCTACATTTATGTTACATGCTATGTGTCCTCAAAAGTTTGACATGTGAGCGCAGAGGGGCAGCGGAAGCATCGAAATTAGCAATCTAATTACTCGCAAGCATTTTACCGAACACCTTATGTGCATACATGAAAATAGCCACATAGTATCCGTTCTTCAAACATGGTGTTGTCCAAACTTCATAATAAGGAATAAACTTGCAAACTTCAGCTCACTAACACATCAATCTCCATCATCAACATATCAAAGAACGCATGTATGCCTCATATGCCAACTCAACATACACCATTAACTTGGACAAAATGGCATCAATAGCAAGCAAGATAGGAACCAATCAACAAATATGGTAAGATAAATACCGAATCATAAGTAGACACAATGATTTACGTGGAAACCCCTTGCGGGAAAAACCACTACGAAGATGAAGATACATGATATGGGAGCCAACAAGGTTGGAGAGGCTCCAAATCTCCACAAATTTCACTCTTCTAGTTGTGGATTTGGTAGATCAAAGCCTCACCCTCTCCTCTCTCAAACCCTAGCTCTCTCCCCCTCAAAACCAAATAAACAAGTCCCCAAACAGAGAGTGAGCTCGGGTAGCCCTTTGTGGCTGGTTTGGGCACTTTGTGGAAGGCCCCCCAAAGTTGCAGATTGTCAAAAAAAGTCCCTAGACATCTAACCAAACATATAGGCAACATTTTGCATAATATAGTTGATGAAATGAGCCTAGCAGATGTCTAAACATGTACAACTGACCTCCTGACCCAGGTCTGAACAAATTGCTCGATCACCAAAGGATATGCCAAAAAATCACTTGAGGCATTGAACAACTTGAGGCATTGAACAAACAGTGAAGACTGCAAAACCAAGCTTTCCAAATGTGCTCCACCTGAAACACATAACTCAGCAACCAACACTCACTGAATGAGCAACTTGCACATGTGAACACCACTATGTACACTAAACTGCCGACTAATGAAAGCAATGATGTTTACATCTGCTCCTCCAAGATTCTTGAGTGAAAGGAACTATCAAATGTGTAGCCAATGGAGTACCAACAAATTCTGCACTGGATCTCACAAAAGCAAGGACAACCACAATGTACTGCCACTGCAGTACCAAACTTTGACCTCTACTCAAACTTGATGATCCATGCAGAGAACAAACTCCATGTTGCACCAAAATCCTTTAACTCAGGCTCAAATGGGAGCCCAACCTCCACCTCATCTTACACAATTCAGACTAGTACAAATGAGCTGCAACCAAGATTTCATTCTAACAAAACAGCTAACATATGACAAACCATTTGAAACTGCCTCAAGGTGAATAAACTTGCAAAAGGGCTCTTCTTGAACAAATGAACCAAATCTTGTGTAACAATGCCACAAAAGAAGATGCATCTAGCTCACATAGAAATCATCAAAGGACAAACAATGTCCACTTAACAAATGTCAATGCTATCCACAAATTGTAGATCTGAACAAAAGGGGTCCCAACACAAGCAATCTCAAATAACCAACTGCTCCAACTGAATATCAACTGCCAAAAGCAAACTAACAACCACAAATAAGACTTTAAACTGAAAGAACTCCACACAACCTAAGAGAATACCTGATAGTAACCAAATCCCTCGAACAGACTGAAGTCACAAAGAGAGCTTCATAATGGAGATATACTTGAGAACAGACCAATATCTCCAAAGGACCAAAGGAGATAATGCCTCAAGTAACACCAACATCTCCAACGAACTGAAGCAACCAAAGAACTTCATGAATCAGAGATACCAACTGTGGCAGAACCGCCCAAAATAACACACTAACGAAGGTACTTGCCTTCCTCTAGGCACTAAATACTCCGCCAGCGGATATTCTAGCCGTTTCTGTCGAGCACACCCAATGAGAGAACTCGAAACCATCCACATTTTCACCCAGGATCCAATAATGAATACGAGTACAATACTTAGTTGATTCCATACAACATAGTCTTCAGAAACAAGTTATTACAATACCAAGTTCAGAGTGCGGAATTAAAACAGCGGAAATAAATATCTAGCGAGCGTAGCAAAGATCCATCTGAGCCCAGCAGACGATCCTCCACACAAAGCCTCAAGCAGCACCTGCAACAGGGGTAAAATAAACCCTGAGTACTCAATGTACTCGCAAGACTTACCCGACTGGGAATAATTTCCCGACTCCAAGGGTCATGAAAGGCTTTTTGGCTACTGGTTCAAGTTTGCAGAAAAACATTACTACTAGTGGATCCTTATTGCAGTTCTTTTATTTGCCATCTTTTAGTTTATCAGCTAACCATCTATGTAAGCACTTAAGCTATTTTCAAACAAGAGTTGGTCAATACAAACCCATCATTATTCATCTTTTCTCTTTCAGTTCTTACTACGATGCCTGGATCAAGTCATGTCGGACCGCTTATGCGGCGATTCGTGAATCAATGCAGCCCAGCTGGGTACCCCGAAAAACACACGCCCCGCCGTACCGAGGTACAAACGGGACCAACCCATTATCCTCCTGTCAAGAGAACCGAGTCCCCGTCCATACTGGGACTCCAAGCCCCCGCCCTCTCGCGGTGCTTAGACCTCCTACTACCCATATATAATCCACCTTCAGTTGGTCCAGATGGAGCCGGAACTCATGACAAGAGAATAACAAGTCTTTCTAGCCCCCATCCGCTAGTATATGCTCGGGATAAGGAGATCTGTGACCTGACAACCATCCAAATGCAACGACTGGTCCTTAACCGACTCGGACAGGGAAACAATGTAACCCAGTGATGCCCTGTTGGCCGCAGGACACCCCTTGTCACATCCACCACTACCAAACCACATCCCTGCCCGGTCACCATTTCACATGCCTTTATTTCCATGTTAACCATAGTGATAATAATGATCACCTATCATGAACAACACCATGTTGTTCATGCTAACGAAACCTAAGCATGGCACTACACGGCCTAAACTAGTAAGACTCTTGGGTAGTAAGAACTGAAAGAGAAAAGATGAATAATGATGGGTTTGTATTGACCAACTCTTGTTTGAAAATAGCTTAAGTGCTTACATAGATGGTTAGCTGATAAACTAAAAGATGGCAAATAAAAGAACTGCAATAAGGATCCACTAGTAGTAATGTTTTTCTGCAAACTTGAACCAGTAGCCAAAAAGCCTTTCATGACCCTTGGAGTCGGGAAATTATTCCCAGTCGGGTAAGTCTTGCGAGTACATTGAGTACTCAGGGTTTATTTTACCCCTGTTGCAGGTGCTGCTTGAGGCTTTGTGTGGAGGATCGTCTGCTGGGCTCAGATGGATCTTTGCTACGCTCGCTAGATATTTATTTCCGCTGTTTTAATTCCGCACTCTGAACTTGGTATTGTAATAACTTGTTTCTGAAGACTATGTTGTATGGAATCAACTAAGTATTGTACTCGTATTCATTATTGGATCCTGGGTGAAAATGTGGATGGTTTCGAGTTCTCTCATTGGGTGTGCTCGACAGAAACGGCTAGAATATCCGCTGGCGGAGTATTTAGTGCCTAGAGGAAGGCAAGTACCTTCGTTAGTGTGTTATTTTGGGCGGTTCTGCCACAGTTGGTATCTCTGATTCATGAAGTTCTTTGGTTGCTTCAGTTCGTTGGAGATGTTGGTGTTACTTGAGGCATTATCTCCTTTGGTCCTTTGGAGATATTGGTCTGTTCTCAAGTATATCTCCATTATGAAGCTCTCTTTGTGACTTCAGTCTGTTCGAGGGATTTGGTAGATCAGGTATTCTCTTAGGTTGTGTGGAGTTCTTTCAGTTTAAAGTCTTATTTGTGGTTGTTAGTTTGCTTTTGGCAGTTGATATTCAGTTGGAGCAGTTGGTTATTTGAGATTGCTTGTTGGGACCCCTTTTGTTCAGATCTACAATTTGTGGATAGCATTGACATTTGTTAAGTGGACATTGTTTGTCCTTTGATGATTTCTATGTGAGCTAGATGCATCTTCTTTTGTGGCATTGTTACACAAGATTTGGTTCATTTGTTCAAGAAGAGCCCTTTTGCAAGTTTATTCACCTTGAGGCAGTTTCAAATGGTTTGTCATATGTTAGCTGTTTTGTTAGAATGAAATCTTGGTTGCAGCTCATTTGTACTAGTCTGAATTGTGTAAGATGAGGTGGAGGTTGGGCTCCCATTTGAGCCTGAGTTAAAGGATTTTGGTGCAACATGGAGTTTGTTCTCTGCATGGATCATCAAGTTTGAGTAGAGGTCAAAGTTTGT
>JAHUYU010002635.1:0-18917 GCA_030439765.1 Tripidium arundinaceum | reverse complement strand
ACAACCGGAGTCCATTATCCATATGGTCCTCCTCGCCTCCAACCTGCAATCAACAACGAGAGCGAGGGTGAGCTAATGACTCAACACTGGGTTAGGATAATGTAATGAAAACCAGTGCTGAGCCACTTGCTCAAAAGAAGCGTTAGCAAAATCAAAGCTCTCAAAAAATGATGAGAACCACGAGGGGGGAAAACGTGGTCTGTCATCCCGATGTTGTGCAAGAGCACGAGTACGTGAGCGAAAACCAGAAGAGCGAACAAATGGCTCACGTCTCAAAACAGGACGATCATGAGTACCACGTACAGGGTACTGCTCACATCTAAAAACACGACGATCATGAGTACCACGTGTGGGGTACTGCTCACGTCGTTCAGCACGCATCCTCCGATAACAGAACTCATAAAGATGACCATCATGACTGCAAAAATCACAATGATAAAGCTTGCGTGCAGGAGCGAAAGAAGCCTCAGCATTAGAACTAGAAGCAACAAAAACAGGCTTAGCAAAATGATCACGAGAAGAACCGTTTGGCTTAGTATTTTGTACACCCTTGAAGTGTTTTGGCTTAGGCACCCAAACCTGCTTTTTAGGAGCAGATCTAGATGTCTCAACCAGCAACCCCTCAGAGGTGACACCTGAACCCTTCCTAGGAGGTGGTCCAGTGTATTTAGCCAAAGGTGGATTCTTCTCATCTACAGGCGGTCCACTTTTTCACCAAAAACATGTTTCAAGTCATAACCGGGACCAAAACGCTCACCTCGTTTAATTTGAGCAATAGCCATACCAATTTGAGGCTCACGAATAGAACACCAACCAAGAATAGTTCTCAAATGCTTATTTTCTTCTTCCAAATCAGCAAGTTTGGCCCTTAAATCATTATTTTCAACAACAAAATTAGGACAAGTTAGGCATGAAGGAAGAACCGGACAAGTGTGTTTTTCCAACTCAACAATATGTGATTTAGCAACATTTAATTCAGATCGTAAAGTTGGACAAATCGAACAATCCGCAAATCAGGACAAGTGTGTTCTTCAAAATTTTGTACTCGACATAAAGCATTATCCAAGTCAACTTTCAGAAGCGTGCAAGAAACACAAGTACCAAGCAAATTCGACCGAGAACGAAGTTCATTTAGTTCAGCATAAAGTTTATCTCGATCATCAACAATGGAAGCATACTTGGTTTGCAATTTAGAAAGCGAAATCATATGAATTGAGCATTCTTCACATTCATCAGGTTCAGCAGGATTAGATGCAACATTTTTTAGAGTAGCTAGTTCAGCACAAGTTTTATCATAATCAGTTTTAAGTTTAGCCAACACTTTATTTTGCTTATGAACAATTTTAGTTAAATCAGCTATTATTTGTTCTGCAGAAGTATCTACCTCATCATCAGAAGTTTCATCATTGCTGTCGGTTGATGCATCACCCTCCAAGGCCATAGTACATATCCCACCATTGATGCCGGCGTCAGTGATGAAGCAAAGTCCGTCTGTCTTCTTCTTGGGTGTCTCATCCTCGGAATTTGAATCGCTGGAGTCTGACGAGCCACCTGAAACATACTGTCCAAGAGAAGATAACAAAACATTTGCAGCCTTAGCGACTTGCTTGTCAGATTTCTTTTGTCCGCCTTTCTTCCATTGCTTATCCTTCTTCTTCTTCTCTCCCCTGAACTTCTCCTGGCGCCTGGAGGAGTTATTGCCCTGCTCAAAAGATCTCTGCTTGTTTGGGCAATCAGCAGCAAAGTGTCCTCGCTCACCACAGTTGAAGCAGCCATCTGAACGTCTTCTATTACGCCTGTTGTCATACACACGCTTAAACTTGTTGGAGAGCAGTACAAGCTGATCATCATCTAGCACCTCCAACTCCTCATCTGCAACATGACACAAAGAAGACAAAGCAAAACTGGAAACATTTGGATTGCATTAGTGTTAGTCTTATTTCCAGAAACCAAAGCCATTGGAACGTCAGAAGAAGAAGCAGCTGTGGGATTTTTCAATTTACGCTTAGAAACAATTTCGATCTCTTTTGATTTGAGCTTACTGTAAAGCTCATCAGTGGTGAGAGTCTCATAACCTATAGATTCAACGATCGCCTCAACTTTCATATCCCATTCATCATTAAGTGAATGTAATAATCTGAGAGCCCTAGCATGATCATCATAAGGCATATTGCTATTCATGGCCTTCATCTTATTAACAATCACTTGAAAACCGTGCAAACATGTCATCAATAGACTCACTAGGCAATTGGCAAAAAGCATCAAACTCTTTTCGGTGAATCTCAAATTTTCGGTTTTTCATAGTGTTTGAGCCTTCATGATATTTTCTAAGTTTCTCCCAGATCTGATAAGCGAGATCTTCACTAGAAACCCGATCATATTCAGTTTTACAAATAGAAGCCTGTAAAATAGCAACAGCGCGATGATTTGTTTCAAGAAGCCCGATCTCAGCGGCGTCAGTCGGTTCCTCAGTTGGAATCACATATGTGGCATTTTGTGTGATTTTCCATAGCTTCAGCGACTTGCCTTTGAGATAGTTGGTCATACGTGCCTTCCAGTAATCATAATCAGTCCCATCAAAAAACGGAGCGCGAACATCAAACTTTTCATTGGTCGCCATAGCTTTCAGCACCGATTAAGGTATAGAAAATCTAAACCTGGCTTTGATACCAATTGAAGGATCGAAACGGGCGACCAGAGGGGGGTGAATGGTCGCGGAAGCCCAAAAAAAACTTTCCCTAAACACAAAACCTGATTAAATCACGTTTTTCAAATCTGGACAGAACTCTATGTACCTAGTAAACCTGATGTGGACGAAAATCCGTAACTCCGATCGACCTAAAAATTTGTCAGATTAAACTAGATGAAATTAAGAAACTAACCCAACTGGAATCACGTCAATCGGACTTACGGATCTTGAGATAAAAATAAAACAAGCAGACTATGTCAGATGCTAACGAGAATTGTAAAGAACAAATCGAGATGCACAAGATCAATCATTATAGATGAAAGATTAAATTGAGTAATTGAACTTACAAAGTGCATCTAGCCTCCGTCCGAACATCATCCCTCTCTTAATCGAAGAGATCAACAAAAATCTCTCACTAGAATTCAAACCCTAGGCTAGACCGGAGAGAGGAAAACTGAACCGTGGAACAACGGGGCACGAGTACTCGCCGGGAGTCCAAAACGTCCCCACCCCTCTCAACCCTAGGTGCCATATATTTATATCTCCAAAGGGTCTCTCACGCGTGAATAGTAACTCACCGGGAGTCCAAAACGTCCCCACCCCTCTCAACCCTAGGTGCCATATATTTATATCTCCAAAGGGTGGCACGACCTATTTTCACATAACCCCCTACGCTAAATAAATCCAACGTAGGGGCGTAAATTCCAATTACGTCCTCTATGGCAAATTCCGCGATGTCCGCGATCCCTCCATCTCCGCGATGTGATCCTCGCGATGTCGCCGCACGACCATCCGAAATCGTGTCGCGATCGCCAGAATTTCCATCTTCGGCCAACGCACGCCGCACGAGCGTCCCGGTACGATGCATGGCTTTGTGGCTCAACCAGCGAACCCCGGATTTTGTGGGCGTAATCCGGAAACCTCCCTCGACGTCCTCCCACCGTGTAGACAGGTATAGTAGACGTACACCGCACGATCGCCTGTCCCTCGAACGCAAGCCTCGATCCGCCCTTCTCCGCCCCCACGGTTCTTCGGCACGGCATCCTATCCTCGTTCTTCACTCGTCGCCGCATGTACCTTGTCTCCACCTGTCACCTACAACCACAACCTGCGAGAGACATGTCACACGCACACCGTGTTGTCAATCGCTCATCACGAAGGTGCTAGCTCACCGGCATCTCAACCATCCGCCTCCGTCAAAAAGTCACGGTTAACTCGTGAATTACGGGGGCAGTTGCTTTGCCCGCCTCGGTTAATAGATTAACCGAGGCGGGTGCATAAAGCCGCCCGCCTCTGTTAAACTGTTAACGGAGGCGGCTTTTATTACTTGCCCGCCTTCGTTAATGATTTTTCAGAAAAAAATACTTTTTTTAATTCGAATTTGAATTTGAATTCTATTTTCACAAATTAAACACAGACAAAGCAGATAATACGCATATAGAGGACAAACATATATTACGTTCATTCGTATGTCGTCCTCCACGAACCAACATTAAGTTATTACATTACATGCATATTTTCTTATCGTACCACAAACATATATCACTATCATGCATGTAAAACTAAGATCACCGCTTATTTACATTCCTAAGTCCAAAGATGTCCGGCAACTTGTAATCCATGAGTTCTAGCATGGTGCTCCAGTTTCTTATCTTCTCGTATTTCTCCGCCCTCGCTAGCTCGCTCTCCTCATTGAAGAACGCTCGCCCAACATGCACGCAGGAGTCCGTGACAAATTTACATATGTCCGCTACTGTTTGAGTGATGTTCTTATGGTCAACCTTTTCTCTCTCCCACCAACGTTGTGCTTTCTTGAGCTGCCACCAGCTGTGGCTGAATTTGCCGCATGCTATGAGGTACTCGCAAGCGTAGTATCCACATAATACTGTTCCAGGAGGTTGTTTGGCGCACTGCATTATATATATATAATACACAATCATTAGAACATATATAGAGAGCATGCACGATATAGTAGCACATACTACTTTTGATACGTATCGGGAATTATCGCCTGATTTTTAGTGTTGTGACATTCTTCTTCTTCTTCTTCTTCTTCTTCTTCTTCTTCTTCTTCTTCTTCTTCTTCTTCTTCTTCTTCTTCTTCTTCTTCTTCTTCTTCTTCTCCTCAGATCTTCGATAGTAGCACTTGGGATCTTGTACGTATTTCTTATAAGCGCCGTACGAAAACCACTAGTGTGAACGAAAAATTTAACACGTACGTTAAGTGTATAAAAGAATAAGTACCGTCACTTACTATCGCAGTGCGCTTTCGAATTCCTTGTACCCTTCTTTGTTTGTTTCCCGCAAGGAGCCGAATACAATGGCGCTTCCATCTTGAGAATAGATCATAAATACAATCCAGTGGGCCCCCTCCTCATCTCCTCCGCGTCGAGCTGCTCCACCAGCGGCTGCTGTCGAACCCTAGCTTCGTTCCAAGCGGGCCTTGTCCTCGTCGTCGAGCTCCCGTCCGTGCGGGTCCGATCCACTTCGTCTGTGCGGGCCCTCTGCTCCTCGCCCTCCACGTCGAGCTGCTCCGCCAGGGGCCGCTGCCGAACCCTAGCTCCGTTGCCACCGACTTCGTCCTCCCTGCGCCCACGCCAGGTCTGCCCCTGCACGTTGAGGTCCCTGTTGGTGATTATGACGAACCCTAGCTACCTGTTATGCCAATTTTTCAATTTTCATTGCTGCCTGTGATGCCAAATTCCATTGCTGAGCAAATACCACTGTCTGTGATGCCAATTTTATGATGATGCCATTTTGTTTATTTTCATTGCTGCCTATGATGTCAATTACTACTACTTCTGAGCAAATGCCACTGTCTATGATGCCTAAATTATGTATTTTTGGCCACTGTCCTGCTGAGCAAATGCATATAACTTTCATAATTTTTGCCTGAGTAGTAGAAAGTAGTACTGCTAATTTTTTGCTTAAACTGCTGGTGTTAGCTACCCCTGGTCCTAGCTAGTGCTGAATTTCCCCCCAAATTGGCACTACTCTACTACTACTCCTAGTCTTACTCCTATACTCCTAACTACCGCTGCTCCTATCCTACTGCTGGCTACTGGCTGCTGCACTTGTCTCTTACTACTACTACTACTCTACTACTCCTCCTCCTCTACTCTACTACGACCCCAAGATGGTGGAGCTGAGGTCGCAGATGTTTCGCCACGTTGGCGTGCTGCTGCCAAAGGGTGAAGCCGCCGTACAAGGGCAGACAATGGTGCCGCTGATCGGAGGAATCCCCTGGTACCCCGGTCGACGATATCGTGAAACGAACGCCCTGCACGCTCGAGGTGCCCTATGGCAGGACGATGTCGAAGAAGAAGAAGAAAGTGGCCAGGAGAGTGGCACTGCCGCCCAAAAGTGGAAGCATGTACGACAACAAGCCGATCCCGCCCGACTATGCCAGGGTGGACGTGACGTGGACCAACTCAGAATTTGATGATGATGAAATCGACATTCCCACTCCAGAGGGGATTAGGTACCTCCGAGGTGTTATCGCCTCTGAAGTACTCTGGAATAAGAGCGACATTATCTTAGATGAGTTGACGCCGTCACAGCCCTCGCCGTCTCCCACGGGTGACGACGACGACTATGGCAGCGATGACAACGACAATGCTGGCCCAGGCAGCAGTCCTCCAGGCAGTCCTCCCGGCACGAGCAATCCACAGGGAGGTACAGGGGCAGCACCGGGCAACGTTACACCGCCTACAAGTGGTCCGAAGGAGGGCAAATGGCAATGTCCTCCTGCGCAAGAAAGCCTACAGAGGAAGAGGAGACCCTACCCGCCCATCACACCAAGACGAGTTGGGCGGCCTATCAACTAGCCATCGAGTACCAAAGCTCAACTTCGTTTGAAAGGTTTGCTACTGGCAAGCATAGTCAAAGTAAAATTTATGGAGAGATGCTAGCAGACTTTTTCACTCCCCCTGGTCTCAAGCACAGGCCGCGATCACCAGTGACGTCGATTTGGCCCCTTTTGGATGATTGCCCCGACAACTACGAGCATGGCAAGTTCATGGTGACCTTGGGCCAGCTCATACAGGAGGAGCCATGGGAGGTAAGGAGGTTCCATCTCTGGTACATGGAGGCGGCGAAAGCAGGCCTGCGAGATTTCGTTGTCAAGGTCCCGATGGAGTACTTCCACTTGCCCGACGATGCTTACGTCGTCGTAGATTTCCAATGAGATGCATAGGCTACTACGCCGTAAGGACCTGGACGTCGCTCAAGTGACCCTGTTTGCTCTGTAAGTTAATCATGACTTTCATATTTTTGCATCGCTGTAGGTACTTTAGGATGAAACTAAGAATGCCATGACGACTTGTCCTTACAGGATGCAGTCCTATGTATGCAAGGTAATGGGCAAAGATATTATTTACCTATCTCCGATGCATATTACCTAGAGGGTCATCACGGGTTATGATATACTGGATACGTATGAGAAGCTGGTGAACTTGAACCCGCAAGAGAGAGAGCAAGTTCGAAAAGAACTGCGCAACGAATTGAAGTATAACATGGGGACGTACATGTACAGAGTCATGAAGAAGCTTGGGGGAACTGGGTGTATCCTTGCCGCCCACCAGTTCGGGTAAGTCAAAAGGATACTTGGAACATATATGTAGCTATTGGGATCACCACTTTTCATATTTGAAGATTTAAAATCTGTATTGTTTGAATGGTGCAGCGGGGCATCATGGGCCACTGGATTGTATTTATGATCTATTCTCAAGATGGAAGCGCCATTGTATTCGGCTCCTTGCGGGAAACAAACAAAGAAGGGTACAAGGAATTCGAAAGCGCACTGCGATAGTAAGTGACGGTACTTATTCTTTTATACACTTAACGTACGTGTTAAATTTTTCGTTCACACTAGTGGTTTTCGTACGGCGCTTATAAGAAATACGTACAAGATCCCAAGTGCTACTATCGAAGATCTGAGGAGAAGAAGAAGAAGAAGAAGAAGAAGAAGAAGAAGAAGAAGAAGAAGAAGAAGAAGAAGAAGAAGAAGAAGAAGAAGAAGAAGAAGAATGTCACAACACTAAAAATCAGGCGATAATTCCCGATACGTATCAAAAGTAGTATGTGCTACTATATCGTGCATGCTCTCTATATATGTTCTAATGATTGTGTATTATATATATATAATGCAGTGCGCCAAACAACCTCCTGGAACAGTATTATGTGGATACTACGCTTGCGAGTACCTCATAGCATGCGGCAAATTCAGCCACAGCTGGTGGCAGCTCAAGAAAGCACAACGTTGGTGGGAGAGAGAAAAGGTTGACCATAAGAACATCACTCAAACAGTAGCGGACATATGTAAATTTGTCACGGACTCCTGCGTGCATGTTGGGCGAGCGTTCTTCAATGAGGAGAGCGAGCTAGCGAGGGCGGAGAAATACGAGAAGATAAGAAACTGGAGCACCATGCTAGAACTCATGGATTACAAGTTGCCGGACATCTTTGGACTTAGGAATGTAAATAAGCGGTGATCTTAGTTTTACATGCATGATAGTGATATATGTTTGTGGTACGATAAGAAAATATGCATGTAATGTAATAACTTAATGTTGGTTCGTGGAGGACGACATACGAATGAACGTAATATATGTTTGTCCTCTATATGCGTATTATCTGCTTTGTCTGGTTTAATTTGTGAAAATAGAATTCAAATTCAAATTCGAATTAAAAAAAGTATTTTTTTCTGAAAAATCATTAACGAAGGCGGGCAAGTAATAAAAGCCGCCTCCGTTAACAGTTTAACAGAGGCGGGCGGCTTTATGCACCCGCCTCGGTTAATCTATTAACCGAGGCGGGCAAAGCAACTGCCCCCGTAATTCACGAGTTAACCGTGACTTTTTGACGGAGGCGGATGGTTGAGATGCCGGTGAGCTAGCACCTTCGTGATGAGCGATTGACAACACGGTGTGCGTGTGACATGTCTCTCGGCAGGTTGTGGTTGTAGGTGACAGGTGGAGACAAGGTACATGCGGCGACGAGTGAAGAACGAGGATAGGATGCCGTGCCGAAGAACCGTGGGGGCGGAGAAGGGCGGATCGAGGCTTGCGTTCGAGGGACAGGCGATCGTGCGGTGTACGTCTACTATACCTGTCTACACGGTGGGAGGACGTCGAGGGAGGTTTCCGGATTACGCCACAAAATCCGGGGTTCGCTGGTTGAGCCACAAAGCCATGCATCGTACCGGACGCTCGTGCGGCGTGCGTTGGCCGAAGATGGAAATTCTGGCGATCGCGACACGATTTCGGATGGTCGTGCGGCGACATCGCGAGGATCACATCGCGGAGATGGAGGGATCGCGGACATCGCGGAATTTGCCATAGAGGACGTAATTGGAATTTACGCCCCTACGTTGGATTTATTTAGCGTAGGGGGTTATGTGAAAATAGGTCGTGCCACCCTTTGGAGATATAAATATATGGCACCTAGGGTTGAGAGGGGTGGGGACGTTTTGGACTCCCGGTGAGTTACTATTCACGCGTGAGAGACCCTTTGGAGATATAAATATATGGCACCTAGGGTTGAGAGGGGTGGGGACGTTTTGGACTCCCGGCGAGTACTCGTGCCCCGTTGTTCCACGGTTCAGTTTTCCTCTCTCCGGTCTAGCCTAGGGTTTGAATTCTAGTGAGAGATTTTTGTTGATCTCTTCGATTAAGAGAGGGATGATGTTCGGACGGAGGCTAGATGCACTTTTGTAAGTTCAATTACTCAATTTAATCTTTCATCTATAATGATTGATCTTGTGCATCTCGATTTGTTCTTTACAATTCTCGTTAGCATCTGACATAGTCTGCTTGTTTTATTTTTATCTCAAGATCCGTAAGTCCGATTGACGTGATTCCAGTTGGGTTAGTTTCTTAATTTCATCTAGTTTAATCTGACAAATTTTTAGGTCGATCGGAGTTACGGATTTTCGTCCACATCAGGTTTACTAGGTACATAGAGTTCTGTCCAGATTTGAAAAACGTGATTTAATCAGGTTTTGTGTTTAGGGAAAGTTTTTTTTTTGGGCTTCCGCGACCATTCACCCCCCTCTGGTCGCCCGTTTCGATCCTTCAATTGGTATCAAAGCCAGGTTTAGATTTTCTATACCTTAATCGGTGCTGAAAGCTATGGCGACCAATGAAAAGTTTGATGTTCGCGCTCCGTTTTTTGATGGGACTGATTATGATTACTGGAAGGCACGTATGACCAACTATCTCAAAGGCAAGTCGCTGAAGCTATGGAAAATCACACAAAATGCCACATATGTGATTCCAACTGAGGAACCGACTGACGCCGCTGAGATCGGGCTTCTTGAAACAAATCATCGCGCTGTTGCTATTTTACAGGCTTCTATTTGTAAAACTGAATATGATCGGGTTTCTAGTGAAGATCTCGCTTATCAGATCTGGGAGAAACTTAGAAAATATCATGAAGGCTCAAACACTATGAAAAACCGAAAATTTGAGATTCACCGAAAAGAGTTTGATGCTTTTTGCCAATTGCCTAGTGAGTCTATTGATGACATGTTTGCACGTTTTCAAGTGATTGTTAATAAGATGAAGGCCATGAATAGCAATATGCCTTATGATGATCATGCTAGGGCTCTCAGATTATTACATTCACTTAATGATGAATGGGATATGAAAGTTGAGGCGATCGTTGAATCTATAGGTTATGAGACTCTCACCACTGATGAGCTTTACAGTAAGCTCAAATCAAAAGAGATCGAAATTGTTTCTAAGCGTAAATTGAAAAATCCCACAGCTGCTTCTTCTTCTGACGTTCCAATGGCTTTGGTTTCTGGAAATAAGACTAACACTAATGCAATCCAAATGTTTCCAGTTTTGCTTTGTCTTCTTTGTGTCATGTTGCAGATGAGGAGTTGGAGGTGCTAGATGATGATCAGCTTGTACTGCTCTCCAACAAGTTTAAGCGTGTGTATGACAACAGGCGTAATAGAAGACGTTCAGATGGCTGCTTCAACTGTGGTGAGCGAGGACACTTTGCTGCTGATTGCCCAAACAAGCAGAGATCTTTTGAGCAGGGCAATAACTCCTCCAGGCGCCAGGAGAAGTTCAGGGAGAGGAAGAAGAAGAAGGATAAGCAATGGAAGAAAGGCGGACAAAAGAAATCTGACAAGCAAGTCGCTAAGGCTGCAAATGTTTTGTTATCTTCTCTTGGACAGTATGTTTCAGGTGGCTCGTCAGACTTCAGCGATTCAAATTCCGAGGATGAGACACCCAAGAAGAAGACAGACGGACTTTGCTTCATCACTGACGCCGGCATCAATGGTGGGATATGTACTATGGCCTTGGAGGGTGATGCATCAACCGACAGCAATGATGAAACTTCTGATGATGAGGTAGATACTTCTGCAGAACAAATAATAGCTGATTTAACTAAAATTGTTCATAAGCAAAATAAAGTGTTGGCTAAACTTAAAACTGATTATGATAAAACTTGTGCTGAACTAGCTACTCTAAAAAATGTTGCATCTAATCCTGCTGAACCTGATGAATGTGAAGAATGCTCAATTCATATGATTTCGCTTTCTAAATTGCAAACCAAGTATGCTTCCATTGTTGATGATCGAGATAAACTTTATGCTGAACTAAATGAACTTCGTTCTCGGTCGAATTTGCTTGGTACTTGTGTTTCTTGCACGCTTCTGAAGTTGACTTGGATAATGCTTTATGTCGAGTACAAAATTTTGAAGAACACACTTGTCCTGATTTGCCGGATTGTTCGATTTGTCCAACTTTACGATCTGAATTAAATGTTGCTAAATCACATATTGTTGAGTTGGAAAAACACACTTGTCCGGTTCTTCCTTCATGCCTAACTTGTCCTAATTTTGTTGTTGAAAATAATGATTTAAGGGCCAAACTTGCTGATTTGGAAGAAGAAAATAAGCATTTGAGAACTATTCTTGGTTGGTGTTCTATTCGTGAGCCTCAAATTGGTATGGCTATTGCTCAAATTAAACGAGGTGAGCGTTTTGGTCCCGGTTATGACTTGAAACATGTTTTTGGTGAAAAAGTGGACCGCCTGTAGATGAGAAGAATCCACCTTTGGCTAAATACACTGGACCACCTCCTAGGAAGGGTTCAGGTGTCACCTCTGAGGGGTTGCTGGTTGAGACATCTAGATCTGCTCCTAAAAAGCAGGTTTGGGTGCCTAAGCCAAAACACTTCAAGGGTGTACAAAATACTAAGCCAAACGGTTCTTCTCGTGATCATTTTGCTAAGCCTGTTTTTGTTGCTTCTAGTTCTAATGCTGAGGCTTCTTTCGCTCCTGCACGCAAGCTTTATCATTGTGATTTTTGCAGTCATGATGGTCATCTTTATGAGTTCTGTTATCGGAGGATGCGTGCTGAACGACGTGAGCAGTACCCCACACGTGGTACTCATGATCGTCGTGTTTTTAGATGTGAGCAGTACCCTGTACGTGGTACTCATGATCGTCCTGTTTTGAGACGTGAGCCATTTGTTCGCTCTTCTGGTTTTCGCTCACGTACTCGTGCTCTTGCACAACATCGGGATGACAGACCACGTTTTCCCCCTCGTGGTTCTCATCATTTTTTGAGAGCTTTGATTTTGCTAACGCTTCTTTTGAGCAAGTGGCTCAGCACTGGTTTTCATTACATTATCCTAACCCCAGTGTTGAGTCATTAGCTCACCCTCGCTCTCGTTGTTGATTGCAGGTTGGAGGCGAGGAGGACATATGGATAATGGACTCCGGTTGTTCGCGCAACATGACCGGAGATGATAAATGGTTCTCCAGCCTCACCCCCACGAGCGTAAAGGAAAACATCACTTTTGGGGATAAAAGTCAAGGTAAGGTAATGGCGCATGGCTGCATCAAGGTAACAGATAAATACACGTTAAAGGACGTCGCATTGGTAAAGAATTTGCATTATAATTTGCTGTCTGTTTCGCAACTTCTTGAGGATGATTTTGAGGTTCGTTTTAAGAAAGGAAATTCGCGTGTTCTTGATTCTGCTGGTAACCTTGTTTGCAAGATTTCTCCTTTTAGACGGATTTTTAAAGCTGATTTTTCTAAATCTTTTGGTGAAACTCGCTGTTTAGTTGCTCATGGTTCCCCCCTGATTTGGAAGTGGCATTGTCGGTTGGGCCACTTGAGCTTTGATTTGCTTTGTCGTTTGAGTTCATTGGATTTAATTGATGGTTTACCGAAACTCAAGTTTGAAAAGGATTTGATTTGTGCACCACGCAAACGTGCAAACGTGGTTTGATCGAGTGGTTTAGTCAGAATATCAGCAAGTTGCTGACTAGTATCAATGTATTTAAGCTTAATATCACCCTTCTCAGCATGATCCCTCAGAAAATGATGACGAACCTCAATGTGTTTCGTCTTAGAGTGAAGCACATGATTCTTTGCAACACTTATAGCGCTAGTGCTATCACACAAGAGAGGAACGCGAGAAAACGACAAACCAAAATCGCGAAGGGTAGCTATCATCCATAAAAGCTGAGAACAACAACTAGCAGCAGCAACATACTCAGCCTCTGTAGTAGATTGAGCAACATTAGATTGTTTTCTAGAGGACCAAGAAACAAGCGAAGAACCAAAAATTGGCAAGTACCCGATGTAGACTTTCTATCCAAACGACACCCAGCAAAATCAGCATCCGAATAACCACACAAACTAAGAGTTGAAGCAGCAGAGTACCAAAGGCCAAATGCAGGAGTAATCGAAGATACCTCATTATGCGCTTCACCGCCTGACGGTGAGAAGTCCTGGGGGACGCCTGAAAACGAGCACACATACACACAGCAAAGTGTATATCTGGCCTCGTAGCAGTCAAGTACAGCAGCGACCCAATCATGCTTCGATATTCCTTCTGATCCACGGGCTCTCCGTCCTCATCAGCATCCAAAGCAGCGCTAGTCGGCATGGGCGTAGAAATTGGCTTCGCATCATCCATCGCAAACTTCTTCAGGACATCCTTCGTGTACTTTCCCTGATGCACAAATGTACCTTCCGAAGTTTGTTTTATTTGTAAGCCAAGAAAGAAATTCAGCTCGCCCATCATAGACTTCTCAAATTCTTTACTCATCACATCTGCAAACTTTTTCACAAGAGCATGAGAGGAACCACCGAAAATGATATCATCCACATAAATCTAAACTATTAAAGTGTCATTTCCTTGCCTGAGGAGAAAAAGAGTTTTATCAACTGAACACATTTTGAACCCGTTTTTAAGCAGAAAAGTTTTCAATCTAGCATACCAAGCACGAGGTGCTTGCTTCAAACCATATAAAGCCTTTTGCAACTTAAAAACGGGTTCAAAATGTGTTCAGTTGATAAAACTCTTTTTCTCCTCAGGCAAGGAAATGACACTTTAATAGTTTAGATTTATGTGGATGATATCATTTTCGGTGGTTCCTCTCATGCTCTTGTGAAAAAGTTTGCAGATGTGATGAGTAAAGAATTTGAGAAGTCTATGATGGGCGAGCTGAATTTCTTTCTTGGCTTACAAATAAAACAAACTTCGGAAGGTACATTTGTGCATCAGGGAAAGTACACGAAGGATGTCCTGAAGAAGTTTGCGATGGATGATGCGAAGCCAATTTCTACGCCCATGCCGACTAGCGCTGCTTTGGATGCTGATGAGGACGGAGAGCCCGTGGATCAGAAGGAATATCGAAGCATGATTGGGTCGCTGCTGTACTTGACTGCTACGAGGCCAGATATACACTTTGCTGTGTGTATGTGTGCTCGTTTTCAGGCGTCCCCCAGGACTTCTCACCGTCAGGCGGTGAAGCGCATAATGAGGTATCTTCGATTTACTCCTGCATTTGGCCTTTGGTACTCTGCTGCTTCAACTCTTAGTTTGTGTGGTTATTCGGATGCTGATTTTGCTGGGTGTCGTTTGGATAGAAAGTCTACATCGGGTACTTGCCAATTTTTGGGTTCTTCGCTTGTTTCTTGGTCCTCTAGAAAACAATCTAATGTTGCTCAATCTACTACAGAGGCTGAGTATGTTGCTGCTGCTAGTTGTTGTTCTCAGCTTTTATGGATGATAGCTACCCTTCGCGATTTTGGTTTGTCGTTTTCTCGCGTTCCTCTCTTGTGTGATAGCACTAGCGCTATAAGTGTTGCAAAGAATCATGTGCTTCACTCTAAGACGAAACACATTGAGGTTCGTCATCATTTTCTGAGGGATCATGCTGAGAAGGGTGATATTAAGCTTAAATACATTGATACTAGTCAGCAACTTGCTGATATTCTGACTAAACCACTCGATCAAACCACGTTTGCACGTTTGCGTGGTGCACAAATCAAATCCTTTTCAAACTTGAGTTTCGGTAAACCATCAATTAAATCCAATGAACTCAAACGACAAAGCAAATCAAAGCTCAAGTGGCCCAACCGACAATGCCACTTCCAAATCAGGGGGGAACCATGAGCAACTAAACAGCGAGTTTCACCAAAAGATTTAGAAAAATCAGCTTTAAAAATCCGTCTAAAAGGAGAAATCTTGCAAACAGGTTACCAGCAGAATCAAGAACACGCGAATTTCCTTTCTTAAAACGAACCTCAAATCATCCTCAAGAAGTTGCGAAACAGACAGCAAATTATAATGCAAATTCTTTACCAATGCGACGTCCTTTAACGTGTATTATCTGTTACCTTGATGCAGCCATGCGCCATTACCTTACCTTGACTTTTATCCCCAAAAGTGATGTTTTCCTTTACGCTCGTGGGGGTGAGGCTGGAGAACCATTTATCATCTCCGGTCATGTTGCGCGAACAACCGGAGTCCATTATCCATATGTCCTCCTCGCCTCCAACCTGCAATCAACAACGAGAGCGAGGGTGAGCTAATGACTCAACACTGGGGTTAGGATAATGTAATGAAAACCAGTGCTGAGCCACTTGCTCAAAAGAAGCGTTAGCAAAATCAAAGCTCTCAAAAAATGATGAGAACCACGAGGGGGAAAACGTGGTCTGTCATCCCGATGTTGTGCAAGAGCACGAGTACGTGAGCGAAAACCAGAAGAGCGAACAAATGGCTCACGTCTCAAAACAGGACGATCATGAGTACCACGTACAGGGTACTGCTCACATCTAAAAACACGACGATCATGAGTACCACGTGTGGGGTACTGCTCACGTCGTTCAGCACGCATCCTCCGATAACAGAACTCATAAAGATGACCATCATGACTGCAAAAATCACAATGATAAAGCTTGCGTGCAGGAGCGAAAGAAGCCTCAGCATTAGAACTAGAAGCAACAAAAACAGGCTTAGCAAAATGATCACGAGAAGAACCGTTTGGCTTAGTATTTTGTACACCCTTGAAGTGTTTTGGCTTAGGCACCCAAACCTGCTTTTTAGGAGCAGATCTAGATGTCTCAACCAGCAACCCCTCAGAGGTGACACCTGAACCCTTCCTAGGAGGTGGTCCAGTGTATTTAGCCAAAGGTGGATTCTTCTCATCTACAGGCGGTCCACTTTTTCACCAAAAACATGTTTCAAGTCATAACCGGGACCAAAACGCTCACCTCGTTTAATTTGAGCAATAGCCATACCAATTTGAGGCTCACGAATAGAACACCAACCAAGAATAGTTCTCAAATGCTTATTTTCTTCTTCCAAATCAGCAAGTTTGGCCCTTAAATCATTATTTTCAACAACAAAATTAGGACAAGTTAGGCATGAAGGAAGAACCGGACAAGTGTGTTTTTCCAACTCAACAATATGTGATTTAGCAACATTTAATTCAGATCGTAAAGTTGGACAAATCGAACAATCCGGCAAATCAGGACAAGTGTGTTCTTCAAAATTTTGTACTCGACATAAAGCATTATCCAAGTCAACTTTCAGAAGCGTGCAAGAAACACAAGTACCAAGCAAATTCGACCGAGAACGAAGTTCATTTAGTTCAGCATAAAGTTTATCTCGATCATCAACAATGGAAGCATACTTGGTTTGCAATTTAGAAAGCGAAATCATATGAATTGAGCATTCTTCACATTCATCAGGTTCAGCAGGATTAGATGCAACATTTTTTAGAGTAGCTAGTTCAGCACAAGTTTTATCATAATCAGTTTTAAGTTTAGCCAACACTTTATTTTGCTTATGAACAATTTTAGTTAAATCAGCTATTATTTGTTCTGCAGAAGTATCTACCTCATCATCAGAAGTTTCATCATTGCTGTCGGTTGATGCATCACCCTCCAAGGCCATAGTACATATCCCACCATTGATGCCGGCGTCAGTGATGAAGCAAAGTCCGTCTGTCTTCTTCTTGGGTGTCTCATCCTCGGAATTTGAATCGCTGAAGTCTGACGAGCCACCTGAAACATACTGTCCAAGAGAAGATAACAAAACATTTGCAGCCTTAGCGACTTGCTTGTCAGATTTCTTTTGTCCGCCTTTCTTCCATTGCTTATCCTTCTTCTTCTTCCTCTCCCTGAACTTCTCCTGGCGCCTGGAGGAGTTATTGCCCTGCTCAAAAGATCTCTGCTTGTTTGGGCAATCAGCAGCAAAGTGTCCTCGCTCACCACAGTTGAAGCAGCCATCTGAACGTCTTCTATTACGCCTGTTGTCATACACACGCTTAAACTTGTTGGAGAGCAGTACAAGCTGATCATCATCTAGCACCTCCAACTCCTCATCTGCAACATGACACAAAGAAGACAAAGCAAAACTGGAAACATTTGGATTGCATTAGTGTTAGTCTTATTTCCAGAAACCAAAGCCATTGGAACGTCAGAAGAAGAAGCAGCTGTGGGATTTTTCAATTTACGCTTAGAAACAATTTCGATCTCTTTTGATTTGAGCTTACTGTAAAGCTCATCAGTGGTGAGAGTCTCATAACCTATAGATTCAACGATCGCCTCAACTTTCATATCCCATTCATCATTAAGTGAATGTAATAATCTGAGAGCCCTAGCATGATCATCATAAGGCATATTGCTATTCATGGCCTTCATCTTATTAACAATCACTTGAAAACGTGCAAACATGTCATCAATAGACTCACTAGGCAATTGGCAAAAAGCATCAAACTCTTTTCGGTGAATCTCAAATTTTCGGTTTTTCATAGTGTTTGAGCCTTCATGATATTTTCTAAGTTTCTCCCAGATCTGATAAGCGAGATCTTCACTAGAAACCCGATCATATTCAGTTTTACAAATAGAAGCCTGTAAAATAGCAACAGCGCGATGATTTGTTTCAAGAAGCCCGATCTCAGCGGCGTCAGTCGGTTCCTCAGTTGGAATCACATATGTGGCATTTTGTGTGATTTTCCATAGCTTCAGCGACTTGCCTTTGAGATAGTTGGTCATACGTGCCTTCCAGTAATCATAATCAGTCCCATCAAAAAACGGAGCGCGAACATCAAACTTTTCATTGGTCGCCATAGCTTTCAGCACCGATTAAGGTATAGAAATCTAAACCTGGCTTTGATACCAATTGAAGGATCGAAACGGGCGACCAGAGGGGGTGAATGGTCGCGGAAGCCCAAAAAAAAACTTTCCCTAAACACAAAACCTGATTAAATCACGTTTTTCAAATCTGGACAGAACTCTATGTACCTAGTAAACCTGATGTGGACGAAAATCCGTAACTCCGATCGACCTAAAAATTTGTCAGATTAAACTAGATGAAATTAAGAAACTAACCCAACTGGAATCACGTCAATCGGACTTACGGATCTTGAGATAAAAATAAAACAAGCAGACTATGTCAGATGCTAACGAGAATTGTAAAGAACAAATCGAGATGCACAAGATCAATCATTATAGATGAAAGATTAAATTGAGTAATTGAACTTACAAAAGTGCATCTAGCCTCCGTCCGAACATCATCCCTCTCTTAATCGAAGAGATCAACAAAAATCTCTCACTAGAATTCAAACCCTAGGCTAGACCGGAGAGAGGAAAACTGAACCGTGGAACAACGGGGCACGAGTACTCGCCGGGAGTCCAAAACGTCCCCACCCCTCTCAACCCTAGGTGCCATATATTTATATCTCCAAAGGGTCTCTCACGCGTGAATAGTAACTCACCGGGAGTCCAAAACGTCCCCACCCCTCTCAACCCTAGGTGCCATATATTTATATCTCCAAAGGGTGGCACGACCTATTTTCACATAACCCCCTACGCCTACAAAATCCAACGTAGGGGCGTAAATTCCAATTACGTCCTCTATGGCAAATTCGCGATGTCCGCGATCCCTCGTGCGATGGTT
>JAHUYU010002682.1:0-18079 GCA_030439765.1 Tripidium arundinaceum | reverse complement strand
CCTAAAATCAAACATCACCATAGGTTTAGAAGTTTTAAACTAATAAATTTCACAAGTCTTTGGTGAATATTGTGCATGCCAGGCCAATTTAACCATTCTATGGCCAAATTTGGGCCATAATACGTCAAGTAATTTTTTTAATGATCTGCGACGGACTCCAACTCAAAAGGGCCTCAAGACCATTATCCAAGACTTACCGCCAAAGATCAGGGCCGAGAGGCTGACAGGGGGTGGTCAGCCGACCAGTGGGCCCCACCTGTCAGGCCTCCCCTTCGACGTGGAGTCTCCACTGCCTTTGAGGATCAATCTCCACTGTGCTTCCATGTCGGTTCAGATCCAGGGATGAGATGAAGTCGTTACACGGATCGATGACGTGGCACTGACTTGCCCCCTACTCCATCTCCCCTATAAAAGGACCCCCAGACCCCCTCTAGAAAAGCATCGTTCAGATCACATTACGATCCTTTCAGAGAAGACAAGAGCTCCCACAAGCTTAGGATTTTAGCATAGCTTAGTCAAGTTAGATCAAAGTAGAGTCAAGTTTCTGCTCAGATTCTGGATTCAGTCATCTGGAGGTTTGGTATAGCCCTTGTATCCATCACATTCATCTTACATTATGACTTTGATCTTCATTTATATCATGTTCTTAGTTATCAAGTTCATAGCTTGCTTTGATTATATGCTTAGTATAGTCGAAGTTATTAATATGATTATGCATAGGATCACAGAGCGCTCGATTAAGTGTTCAAACTGGTTGAGTAGCCGAACCTTGTGTAAGCATAGTGCTTATACAATGTTTTGCCTGTGGATGCACCGTACATGCCGGAACGTATAGTAGACCGTGGGTGTGACAGCCTCGTTGGTCCTTTGTAACCCATCTCCCGTATGTAGGACTAGTAGGAATCGGTCACGATGGAGATAGTATATTTAGCTATGCTTCTCTTTAGAGATGTCCCTTATGCATATGAGTAGAGACAATCTTTTGCTATTGCTAAGTATATAAAATGATGGTATGCTATGACTTGTAATTAAGAATGACTTAGGAATTAATCTCACTTGTATTTAACTTAGACTAGTTATTGCTATATTTTGGAGTCCTCTCTCTGAATGTTATACCTATCATATACATCTATCTTTTGGTTTACCCCTATTTAGAGTATGTGTTTAGTTTAGTGATTGCAACATAAGTACATATTGTCAATCTTTCCCTTGCCATCATTCCTCCCTGTGGTAAAATATAAATAACGATACCTAGAATACTCCCGGTGAAGTGCTACAATGGTATTCTGTGCGCTTGCAGAATTCTTATTTTCTTATTTGCACTCATAAATACCAACAAGCATTTCTAGCACAGTTGCCGGGGAGGATAAGGCAAAAGGAAAATTGATAAATATTACTTATTGATGAATCATAACTATTCACTACTGCTCTAGCAGGTTTACCCTTGTTTCTATTTGTTTTATATCTCATACAGGGTAATGCATGTACGGTTTCAACCTTCCATCAAATTTTCATTGAAGATCTAGAATCGCTCATTAGGAAAAGCAAGAAAAAGCAAGACTGAGGAAGCATCATCTTCCCAATTGCAATCAAACCAATCAAGAGGTAGCTTACCACCAGTTTCAGGAGCTATGGCTGACAAGACACTCCGTGAATTCTCTGCTCCAAGCGCTGCGAACATTCGCACTGGACCTACGGTCAACACCGGAGATAATTCATTTGAACTTAAGCTAGCTCTCATCAACATGGTGCAAGCTAGCCCATTCTGTGGAAAGGCACACGAAGATGCAAGTGCTCATCTTCAGCATTTTCTGGAGATTTGCAGCACATTCACTATTAAAGGAGTCACCCAAGATGCCATGTTACTTCGTCTCTTCCCATTCTCACTCTTGGGGAAGGCGAAGCAATGGTTCTATGCTAACAAAGATAACATCAACACCTCGGCAAAGTGCTCCAATGTATTTCTAGCAAAGTTTTTTCCAGTGGGTAAAACCAACGCTTTGCGTGGAAGAATTTCAAGTTTTTCAACAGTTAAGTGATGAAGCAATTCCCGAGGCATGGGAATGTTTTCAAGAATATAATTCAGAATGTCCCTCATCATGGGATGGAGAATTGGTTACTTATGTAGACTTTCTACCACGGGTTAATCAATAGCACCCGTGAAAATATAGATGCTACCGCTGGAGGAGCGTTCTTATCACTTACTATCATTGAAGCGACGACTCTTATAGAGAAGATGGTTTCCAACCAAGGCTGGTCGGAAGAATGTCTCCAACCCCGCAAGAAAGGTGGAGGTATGTATACGGTCAAAGAAGTAGACATGTTGTCCGCTAAGATGGACTTGCTCATGAAGAGACTTGAAGATCAAGCACATGAAAAGTAAGATGTCATGCAAGTCCATGACTCACACATGGCATGTGAAGTCTGTGGAAACACCGGACATTCAGGGAAACAATTGTCCTGAAACTCAAGAGGATGTGAATTTCATCAACAACAACTCCAACAATTATCGTCCTCAACAACAACAAGGACAAGGATGGAATCAGCAACCACGATTCAACTGTCAAGGTAATTACCAAGGTAACTACTAAGGTAATAATTCTAATAATTCTTACAATCAACCATCCTTGAAAGATCTAGTTTTTGGGACAAGCTAAAATTAATGAAAATATTTCCAGAAAGCTTACTTCTAATGATAAGATATTGTTTACCACAAAATTTTGGAATGGACCGTGGGAACATGGAGTCAAAGGAGATATTTGAAAAGGCCGCGTCGCACACAGAATCGGCTCATGGAGTCAGAATTGGCTCATGAAGTTGGAATCGGCTGAATACGGTGACGTCAACATCATCGGTCCGAATGCAAATGAGGTGGCCTTCATTGACTTGGAACGTTGAGGCGCTGTTGGCATCGGCTGAAGCATAAAGGAGTCGGACTCTGCTAGAAAGAGAAGCGTGGAGCCCAATTTACCTAATTTAAGTTATTTTCTTGTCATTCAAGAATTGTTTAGTCTTATTCGACTAGGACTCGTGTTAGGTCCAGGGTATAAATATAAACCCCGGCTATTGTAATAAGATATCAACACATGATCAATACAATCTTTTCGGCTTTTCAGCCATTGCATTAGGAGTAGGAGTACTGTAGATCTCGGCGAGTTCTTCGGTGTGCAGGGCTACATCAGTTTTCGATCTCCGGTTTGCCTGTGAGTACCGTCACGACTATTATCTTATCTTGCAAGGCTGCATCGTCTCAACCTCATTGCTTGATTTGGTATTAGTTAGTTATCGATTTGTATCTTATTTAGTAAGGGCTACATCTTATGACCTTTTGCTAGATTTGGTATTAATCACAGTTATCGATTCTGTTATATTCAGTGAGGCTGCATCTTATGATCTCTTGCTTAGTCTAATAGAATCACCAGTTACCGATTTTACTAGATTTATTTAGTAAAATCACTAATTTATCAGACTAGATTAAGATCCATCGGCTCTTATCTTTTTAATCTATCGTCTTGCTCGATGACAACCAGGAGGTGGGCTTGGAAGCATTTATTACGCCGTAATCTTTATTTGACGTCAGATTCTGCTTTATCAGCCGGTGTATCTTAATTCTAGTCAACCATAGCGTGTATTCGAGGCCTTATTTTACTATAGATAGATCTATCGACTAGCGATATCTGGTTTAACCGTTTACTGTTCAGCGTTGCATCGACTCGACCTAACTGATGGTGATGCTAGATTAGGTTTTATTAGTTTATGGGTTTGTTTATTAGAAAAATAGGAAATCGGTCTGCACACTATAGCTTCCATCGGCTGTTTAGCCGATGTAGGGCCTATGCCTTAATGTCTCATAACATATCTTCAGATTTTTATTTCAGTATAATTAGATCTATCTGTTTGATAGCTTTATTTTGTTATTATTACCAACGCTGCATCATCTCTGACCTGATTAGTAGTGGTAATGAGTTGAATCTAGCTAGCTTGTGGATTTACTTATATGTAAATAGAATTTGCTTATATGTTATGCTTTATAAATTCTCTCGGTATCGGCTATAGTTCTCAATCGACTGTGCTTTCATGTTGATTTTATTATCAACTCAATACGCTGCCTTGTTTACATGTAATATAGCCGATCACATCTGTTTGTGTTAATCACATTATTAACCTGCTGGATATCGGCTCTATAGCCAATAGTCTTTACACATGGGCTCTTTAGCCAATCCTGTAATTGTCTGGACAACCGCCGACATGTTCCACCTTAAAGTTACTGATCAATCTTGTTTCCTTGTCGATTACAGGTCAAATTGACAGGCACGCCCTCGATCCCTAAAAACCGGCTTGTCCTGCTTTAAAGTTAAGTAGATCTTCTAGGCTTGTTGTTGTGCCATGCGCAGCAACCAAATTTCTGCGTCGATAGATCTTAGAAAACATAAATAATAAAATAGATAGTTTTCTCATCTGCTATGAAAAACTAGCTTAGCTTTAATAAAATGTTAGAATCACAAATAGTTCAGTTGGCATCTGTTATCCCATCAACCGAGAAAGGTAAGATTCCGGGGCAAACCGGAAGAACCCGAAACTGTGAACATAATTGAAATAGCAAATTCAGAGTTGTACAAAGAACCAAGCTATGAAAATTGGCGGGATGAATCCATGCCTGACAAAAAGGCGATTTTGGATGCCCTGTCATTCCAATCAAGATTGGACCTCACTAGTTCAATAAAGTCATCTACGACCTAGGTGCAAGCGTCAATGTTATGCCAAAGGTAATATACAATCATATTTTACAATTTGGTTCTTTATTGTACACAACCATGCGTGTGCAGCTTGTAGACCAATCAACTCACCAAGTAGAAGGGATCACAGAAGATATCATAATACGAGTTGGAACCTCGTATGTACATGTGGACTTTGTAGTTTTGGACACCGGCCGTGATTTAAAGGCACCCATCATCCTGGGATGTCCTTTCCTGCACACCACTAAAGCAATCATCCATGCCAGGAGTGCCAGGATCTATTTCCAAATGAAGGATAGAACAGATTAGTTCTCTTTTAAAAATAGCAAGTTGCATTCCACTAAATTCTTACAGGAATGACCTCCAACTAGACAAGCCAAAGGTAAGAAGAAGAGGGATGAGCTACAAGGAACACAAAAACTCAAGTTTGAACAAGGAAGGCTTGAGTTTGTTAACATGATTAACACACTTTGATCCAACTACGACCATCTCCTCGTTTCACCATTCATCACCAAAAAAAGGAGATCCAGGCCATCCAACGATTGAATGTTCAATTGGACCACAAGTGTTCCACAACGCCTTCTGCGACCTTGGATCAGGTGTCAACATCATGTCCAAGGTAACATATGATAACTTGTTAGGTGGACCTTTGTCCCCCCACCTTTATTCATTTATAGATGGCGGACCAAACAATTCGGTTCCCGGAGGGACTAGCAAAAGACATCTTGGTGAGAATCAAGGATGACTATGTCCCTGCCAATTTCATAATTCTAGACATGGGGCCCGATGAAGAAATTCCTCTCATCCTTGGAAGACCATTTCTCAACACTACAAATGTTGTCATCTACATGAGATCGGGACAAATTCACTTCCAATTTCCAAGGTGGAAGGTAAGGTGTAATTTCAATGGTTATCAAACTAACCAATAGGTCAAAAAGAATCGTCCCAATAGAAGACCTCATCCTACACAACGCAAAAGGAAGGATCAACTTAAGAAGGATGAACAGGTCAAGGAAACCGAACAAGTCAAAGGGGACAAGGAGGAAGAACAAATCAAAAAAAGACGAACCCGCTAGATCAAAATCCATTCCCAAAACTCGGGAGAATCTTAAACTTAAAACTAGGTACTTAAAAGGAATTACAACAGAGCAACTATTCATCATGTCCATCAAAAAATTATTGAAGAGAAAATTAAACTCTCTTATATATTTTATAAGTGACTCTTAACTATATTTATTTTATTTTATCAAGGACTAAGTACTTTCTAGTTTTACTTATTGCACTAGAAATGCTTTAGAAAGTAAAATAAAGTAAAAGGATACTTACTTGGATAATGGAGATGTGCCTCCCCCAAGTTAGCTTTTGGACGGAGGTGTGTCTCCCACAAGCTGGCTTTTAACTTATTTTGTTTTATAATTCTTTTTAAAAATGAAACGGGTAGTCCATATTCTTAGATATTGCGGCCATTTGTTCTTCTTAATTTTCACCTGAAAAAGTTAGTGACCAAGAATACCAAAAGCTACTCTACCCGAAAACATGATCTTTCCAAATGCTTTTATTCAAAGAAAGTTTTTATTAATGGGAAGGTCAAAATTTAATTATTTCAAATTTTATTTTATCGCCACCACAATGAACATTTGTATGGGTTGTCACACATCACATGGTTGCTCATATGGGGCTTAAAGATTCACTTAATGCAAAACTAAAAATGAGACTAAGCTAAGATTTATTATGCAGAGTCAAACTTTTTATTTTCTTTCCATTTATATGTATAAAAGTTTTTCAATGCAATGCAGAAAGTAAACATGCTAAAGTTAAAATTATGCATCTAAATTATTGTATGATTATGCAGAAAGATATTTATTATTTTTTTTATAATGCACAGAAATGAATATGCTAAAATTAAAAGATGATGCATTAAATATGGATAACTACCGATTTACCTTTCGGCGAGGGTTCGGTGTTTTAAGTCCTTCGAACCGGACTTCTCCTTGCATTAAATTCTTTTTAGGAGCATGACTCAGTGAGAGGAGGACTGAGCTGGTTGCCCTTCCTTCTTGCGCTACATCATTTGTACTTGTTCTATCTTCACAGATTCTTGCGTTGGTGGTGCATATGAAGATTGTATGGTAATACCACCTTCTGCCAAACTTGTTTAGGTTTTGGAAATGGATTTTGATCTAGCGGGTTCGTCTTTTTTGATTTGTTCTTCCTCCTTGTCCCCTTTGACTTGTTCGGTTTCCTTGACCTGTTCATCCTTCTTAAGTTGATCCTTCCTTTTGCGTTGTGTAGGATGAGGTCTTCTATTGGGACGATTCTTTTTGACCTATTGGTTAGTTTGATAACCATTGAAATTACACCTTACCTTCCACCTTGGAAATTGGAAGTGAATTTGTCCCGATCTCATGTAGATGACAACATTTGTAGTGTTGAGAAATGGTCTTCCAAGGATGAGAGGAATTTCTTCATCGGGCCCCATGTCTAGAATTATGAAATTGGCAGGGACATAGTCATCCTTGATTCTCACCAAGATGGTCTTTTTGCTAGTCCCTCCGGGAACCGAATTGTTTGGTCCGCCATCTATAAATGAATAAAGGTGGGGGGACAAAGGTCCACCTAACAAGTTATCATATGTTACCTTGGGACATGATGTTTGACACCTGATCCAAGGTCGCAGAAGGCGTTGTGGAACACTTGTGGTCCAATTGAACATTCAATCGTTGGATGGCTCTGGATCTCCTTTTTTTGGTGATGAATGGTGAAAACGAGGAGATGGTCGTAGTTGGATCAAAGTGTGTTAATCATGTTAACAAACTCAAGCCTTCCTTGTTCAAACTTGAGTTTTTGTGTTCCTTTGTAGCTCATCCCCTCTTCTTCTTACCTTTGGCTTGTCTAGTTGGAGGTCATTCCTGTAAGAATTTAGTGGAATGCAACTTGCTATTTTTAAAAGAGAACTAATCTGTTCTATCCTTCATTTTGGAAATAGATCCTGGCACTCCTGGCATGGATGATTGCTTTAGTGGTGTGCAGGAAAGGACATCCCAGGATGATGGGTGCCTTTAAAATCACGGCCGGTGTCCAAAACTACAAAGTCCACATGTACATACGAGGTTCCAACTCGTATTATGATATCTTCTGTGATCCCTTCTACTTGGTGAGTTGATTGGTCTACAAGCTGCACACGCATGGTTGTGTACAATAAAGAACCAAATTGTAAAATATGATTGTATATTACCTTTGGCATAACATTGACGCTTGCACCTAGGGTCGTAGATGACTTTATTGAACTAGTGAGGTCCAATCTTGATTGGAATGACAGGGCATCCAAAATCGCCTTTTTGTCAGGCATGGATTCATCCCGCCAATTTTCATAGCTTGGTTCTTTGTACAACTCTGAATTTGCTATTTCAATTATGTTCACAGTTTCGGGTTCTTCCGGTTGCCCCGGAATCTTACCTTTCTCGGTTGATGGGATAACAGATGCCAACTGAACTATTTGTGATTCTAACATTTTATTAAAGCTAAGCTAGTTTTTCATAGCAGATGAGAAACTATCTATTTTATTATTTATGTTTTCTAAGATCTATCGACGCAGAAATTTGGTTTGCTGCGCATGGCACAACAACAAGCCTAGAAGATCTACTTAACTTTAAAGCAGGACAAGCCGGTTTTTAGGGATCGAGGGCGTGCCTGTCAATTTGACCTGTAATCGACAAGGAAACAAGATTGATCAGTAACTTTAAGGTGGAACATGTCGGCGGTTGTCCAGACAATTACAGGATTGGCTAAAGAGCCCATGTGTAAAGACTATTGGCTATAGAGCCGATATCCAGCAGGTTAATAATGTGATTAACACAAACAGATGTGATCGGCTATATTACATGTAAACAAGGCAGCGTATTGAGTTGATAATAAAATCAACATGAAAGCACAGTCGATTGAGAACTATAGCCGATACCGAGAGAATTTATAAAGCATAACATATAAGCAAATTCTATTTACATATAAGTAAATCCACAAGCTAGCTAGATTCAACTCATTACCACTACTAATCAGGTCAGAGATGATGCAGCGTTGGTAATAATAACAAAAATAAAGCTATCAAACAGATAGATCTAATTATACTGAAATAAAAATCTGAAGATATGTTATGAGACATTAAGGCATAGGCCATCGGCTAAACAGCCGATGGAAGCATAGTGTGCAGCCGATTTCCTATTTTTCTAATAAACAAACCCATAAACTAATAAAACCTAATCTAGCATCACCATCAGTTAGGTCGAGTCGATGCAACGCTGAACAGTAAACGGTAAACCAGATATCGCTAGTCGATAGATCTATCTATAGTAAAATAAGGCCTCGAATACACGCTATGGTTGACTAGAATTAAGATACACCGGCTGATAAAGCAGAATCTGACGTCAAATAAAGATTACGGCGTAATAAATGCTTCCAAGCCCACCTCCTGGTTGTCATCGAGCAAGACGATAGATTAAAAAGATAAGAGCCGATGGATCTTAATCTAGTCTGATAAATTAGTGATTTTACTAAATAAATCTAGTAAAATCGGTAACTGGTGATTCTATTAGACTAAGCAAGAGATCATAAGATGCAGCCTCACTGAATATAACAGAATCGATAACTGTGATTAATACCAAATCTAGCAAAAGGTCATAAGATGTAGCCTTACTAAATAAGATACAAATCGATAACTAACTAATACCAAATCAAGCAATGAGGTTGAGACGATGCAGCCTTGCAAGATAAGATAATAGTCGTGACGGTACTCACAGGCAAACCGGAGATCGAAAACTGATGTAGCCCTGCACACCGAAGAACTCGCCGAGATCTACAGTACTCCTACTCCTAATGCAATGGCTGAAAAGCCGAAAAGATTGTATTGATCATGTGTTGATATCTTATTACAATAGCCGGGGTTTATATTTATACCCTGGACCTAACACGAGTCCTAGTCGAATAAGACTAAACAATTCTTGAATGACAAGAAAATAACTTAAATTAGGTAAATTGGGCTCCACGCTTCTCTTTCTAGCAGAGTCCGACTCCTTTATGCTTCAGCCGATGCCAACAGCGCCTCAACGTTCCAAGTCAATGAAGGCCACCTCATTTGCATTCGGACCGATGATGTTGACGTCACCGTATTCAGCCGATTCCAACTTCATGAGCCAATTCTGACTCCATGAGCCGATTCTGTGTGCGACGCGGCCTTTTCAAATATCTCCTTTGACTCCATGTTCCCACGGTCCATTCCAAAATTTTGTGTAAACAATATCTTATCATTAGAAGTAAGCTTTCTGGAAATATTTTCATTAATTTTAGCTTGTCCCAAAACTAGATCTTTCAAGGATGGTTGATTGTAAGAATTATTAGAATTATTACCTTAGTAGTTACCTTGGTAATTACCTTGACAGTTGAATCGTGGTTGCTGATTCCATCCTTGTCCTTGTTGTTGTTGAGGACGATAATTGTTGGAGTTGTTGTTGATGAAATTCACATCCTCTTGAGTTTCAGGACAATTGTTCCCTGAATGTCCGGTGTTTCCACAGACTTCACATGCCATGTGTGAGTCATGGACTTGCATGACATCTTACTTTTCATGTGCTTGATCTTCAAGTCTCTTCATGAGCAAGTCCATCTTAGCGGACAACATGTCTACTTCTTTGACCGTATACATACCTCCACCTTTCTTGCGGGGTTGGAGACATTCTTCCGACCAGCCTTGGTTGGAAACCATCTTCTCTATAAGAGTCGTCGCTTCAATGATAGTAAGTGATAAGAACGCTCCTCCAGCGGTAGCATCTATATTTTCACGGGTGCTATTGATTAACCCGTGGTAGAAAGTCTACATAAGTAACCAATTCTCCATCCCATGATGAGGACATTCTGAATTATATTCTTGAAAACATTCCCATGCCTCGGGAATTGCTTCATCACTTAACTGTTGAAAACTTGAAATTCTTCCACGCAAAGCGTTGGTTTTACCCACTGGAAAAAACTTTGCTAGAAATACATTGGAGCACTTTGCCGAGGTGTTGATGTTATCTTTGTTAGCATAGAACCATTGCTTCGCCTTCCCCAAGAGTGAGAATGGGAAGAGACGAAGTAACATGGCATCTTGGGTGACTCCTTTAATAGTGAATGTGCTGCAAATCTCCAGAAAATGCTGAAGATGAGCACTTGCATCTTCGTGTGCCTTTCCACAGAATGGGCTAGCTTGCACCATGTTGATGAGAGCTAGCTTAAGTTCAAATGAATTATCTCCGGTGTTGACCGTAGGTCCAGTGCGAATGTTCGCAGCGCTTGGAGCAGAGAATTCACGGAGTGTCTTGTCAGCCATAGCTCCTGAAACTGGTGGTAAGCTACCTCTTGATTGGTTTGATTGCAATTGGGAAGATGATGCTTCCTCAGTCTTGCTTTTCTTGCTTTTCCTAATGAGCGATTCTAGATCTTCAATGAAATTTGATGGAAGGTTGAAACCGTACATGCATTACCCTGTATGAGATATAAAACAAATAGAAACAAGGGTAAACCTGCTAGAGCAGTAGTGAATAGTTATGATTCATCAATAAGTAATATTTATCAATTTTCCTTTTGCCTTATCCTCCCCGGCAACTGTGCTAGAAATGCTTGTTGGTATTTATGAGTGCAAATAAGAAAATAAGAATTCTGCAAGCGCACAGAATACCATTGTAGCACTTCACCGGGAGTATTCTAGGTATCGTTATTTATATTTTACCACAGGGAGGAATGATGGCAAGGGAAAGATTGACAATATGTACTTATGTTGCAATCACTAACTAAACACTTACTCTAAATAGGGTAAACCAAAAGATAGATGTATATGATAGGTATAACATTCAGAGAGAGACTCCAAAATATAGCAATAACTAGTCTAAGTTAAATACAAGTGAGATTAATTCCTAAGTCATTCTTAATTACAAGTCATAGCATACCATCATTTTATATACTTAGCAATAGCAAAAGATTGTCTCTACTCATATGCATAAGGGACATCTCTAAAGAGAAGCATAGCTAAATATACTATCTCCATCGTGACCGATTCCTACTAGTCCTACATACGGGAGATGGGTTACAAAGGACCAACGAGGCTGTCACACCCACGGTCTACTATACGTTCCGGCATGTACGGTGCATCCACAGGCAAAACATTGTATAAGCACTATGCTTACACAAGGTTCGGCTACTCAACCAGTTTGAACACTTAATCGAGCGCTCTGTGATCCTATGCATAATCATATTAATAACTTCGACTATACTAAGCATATAATCAAAGCAAGCTATGAACTTGATAACTAAGAACATGATATAAATGAAGATCAAAGTGGTTGAGTAGCCGAACCTTGTGTAAGCATAGTGCTTATACAATGTTTTGCCTGTGGATGCACCGTACATGCCGGAACGTATAGTAGACCGTGGGTGTGACAGCCTCGTTGGTCCTTTGTAACCCATCTCCCGTATGTAGGACTAGTAGGAATCGGTCACGATGGAGATAGTATATTTAGCTATGCTTCTCTTTAGAGATGTCCCTTATGCATATGAGTAGAGACAATCTTTTGCTATTGCTAAGTATATAAAATGATGGTATGCTATGACTTGTAATTAAGAATGACTTAGGAATTAATCTCACTTGTATTTAACTTAGACTAGTTATTGCTATATTTTGGAGTCTCTCTCTGAATGTTATACCTATCATATACATCTATCTTTTGGTTTACCCCTATTTAGAGTAAGTGTTTAGTTAGTGATTGCAACATAAGTACATATTGTCAATCTTTCCCTTGCCATCATTCCTCCCTGTGGTAAAATATAAATAACGATACCTAGAATACTCCCGGTGAAGTGCTACAATGGTATTCTGTGCGCTTGCAGAATTCTTATTTTCTTATTTGCACTCATAAATACCAACAAGCATTTCTAGCACAGTTGCCGGGGAGGATAAGGCAAAAGGAAAATTGATAAATATTACTTATTGATGAATCATAACTATTCACTACTGCTCTAGCAGGTTTACCCTTGTTTCTATTTGTTTTATATCTCATACAGGGTAATGCATGTACGGTTTCAACCTTCCATCAAATTTCATTGAAGATCTAGAATCGCTCATTAGGAAAAGCAAGAAAAGCAAGACTGAGGAAGCATCATCTTCCCAATTGCAATCAAACCAATCAAGAGGTAGCTTACCACCAGTTTCAGGAGCTATGGCTGACAAGACACTCCGTGAATTCTCTGCTCCAAGCGCTGCGAACATTCGCACTGGACCTACGGTCAACACCGGAGATAATTCATTTGAACTTAAGCTAGCTCTCATCAACATGGTGCAAGCTAGCCCATTCTGTGGAAAGGCACACGAAGATGCAAGTGCTCATCTTCAGCATTTTCTGGAGATTTGCAGCACATTCACTATTAAAGGAGTCACCCAAGATGCCATGTTACTTCGTCTCTTCCCATTCTCACTCTTGGGGAAGGCGAAGCAATGGTTCTATGCTAACAAAGATAACATCAACACCTCGGCAAAGTGCTCCAATGTATTTCTAGCAAAGTTTTTTCCAGTGGGTAAAACCAACGCTTTGCGTGGAAGAATTTCAAGTTTTCAACAGTTAAGTGATGAAGCAATTCCCGAGGCATGGGAATGTTTTCAAGAATATAATTCAGAATGTCCTCATCATGGGATGGAGAATTGGTTACTTATGTAGACTTTCTACCACGGGTTAATCAATAGCACCCGTGAAAATATAGATGCTACCGCTGGAGGAGCGTTCTTATCACTTACTATCATTGAAGCGACGACTCTTATAGAGAAGATGGTTTCCAACCAAGGCTGGTCGGAAGAATGTCTCCAACCCCGCAAGAAAGGTGGAGGTATGTATACGGTCAAAGAAGTAGACATGTTGTCCGCTAAGATGGACTTGCTCATGAAGAGACTTGAAGATCAAGCACATGAAAAGTAAGATGTCATGCAAGTCCATGACTCACACATGGCATGTGAAGTCTGTGGAAACACCGGACATTCAGGGAACAATTGTCCTGAAACTCAAGAGGATGTGAATTTCATCAACAACAACTCCAACAATTATCGTCCTCAACAACAACAAGGACAAGGATGGAATCAGCAACCACGATTCAACTGTCAAGGTAATTACCAAGGTAACTACTAAGGTAATAATTCTAATAATTCTTACAATCAACCATCCTTGAAAGATCTAGTTTTGGGACAAGCTAAAATTAATGAAAATATTTCCAGAAAGCTTACTTCTAATGATAAGATATTGTTTACACAAAATTTTGGAATGGACCGTGGGAACATGGAGTCAAAGGAGATATTTGAAAAGGCCGCGTCGCACACAGAATCGGCTCATGGAGTCAGAATTGGCTCATGAAGTTGGAATCGGCTGAATACGGTGACGTCAACATCATCGGTCCGAATGCAAATGAGGTGGCCTTCATTGACTTGGAACGTTGAGGCGCTGTTGGCATCGGCTGAAGCATAAAGGAGTCGGACTCTGCTAGAAAGAGAAGCGTGGAGCCCAATTTACCTAATTTAAGTTATTTTCTTGTCATTCAAGAATTGTTTAGTCTTATTCGACTAGGACTCGTGTTAGGTCCAGGGTATAAATATAAACCCCGGCTATTGTAATAAGATATCAACACATGATCAATACAATCTTTTCGGCTTTTCAGCCATTGCATTAGGAGTAGGAGTACTGTAGATCTCGGCGAGTTCTTCGGTGTGCAGGGCTACATCAGTTTTCGATCTCCGGTTTGCCTGTGAGTACCGTCACGACTATTATCTTATCTTGCAAGGCTGCATCGTCTCAACCTCATTGCTTGATTTGGTATTAGTTAGTTATCGATTTGTATCTTATTTAGTAAGGCTACATCTTATGACCTTTTGCTAGATTTGGTATTAATCACAGTTATCGATTCTGTTATATTCAGTGAGGCTGCATCTTATGATCTCTTGCTTAGTCTAATAGAATCACCAGTTACCGATTTTACTAGATTTATTTAGTAAAATCACTAATTTATCAGACTAGATTAAGATCCATCGGCTCTTATCTTTTTAATCTATCGTCTTGCTCGATGACAACCAGGAGGTGGGCTTGGAAGCATTTATTACGCCGTAATCTTTATTTGACGTCAGATTCTGCTTTATCAGCCGGTGTATCTTAATTCTAGTCAACCATAGCGTGTATTCGAGGCCTTATTTTACTATAGATAGATCTATCGACTAGCGATATCTGGTTTACCGTTTACTGTTCAGCGTTGCATCGACTCGACCTAACTGATGGTGATGCTAGATTAGGTTTTATTAGTTTATGGGTTTGTTTATTAGAAAAATAGGAAATCGGCTGCACACTATGCTTCCATCGGCTGTTTAGCCGATGGCCTATGCCTTAATGTCTCATAACATATCTTCAGATTTTTATTTCAGTATAATTAGATCTATCTGTTTGATAGCTTTATTTTGTTATTATTACCAACGCTGCATCATCTCTGACCTGATTAGTAGTGGTAATGAGTTGAATCTAGCTAGCTTGTGGATTTACTTATATGTAAATAGAATTTGCTTATATGTTATGCTTTATAAATTCTCTCGGTATCGGCTATAGTTCTCAATCGACTGTGCTTTCATGTTGATTTTATTATCAACTCAATACGCTGCCTTGTTTACATGTAATATAGCCGATCACATCTGTTTGTGTTAATCACATTATTAACCTGCTGGATATCGGCTCTATAGCCAATAGTCTTTACACATGGGCTCTTTAGCCAATCCTGTAATTGTCTGGACAACCGCCGACATGTTCCACCTTAAAGTTACTGATCAATCTTGTTTCCTTGTCGATTACAGGTCAAATTGACAGGCACGCCCTCGATCCCTAAAAACCGGCTTGTCCTGCTTTAAAGTTAAGTAGATCTTCTAGGCTTGTTGTTGTGCCATGCGCAGCAACCAAATTTCTGCGTCGATAGATCTTAGAAAACATAAATAATAAAATAGATAGTTTCTCATCTGCTATGAAAAACTAGCTTAGCTTTAATAAAATGTTAGAATCACAAATAGTTCAGTTGGCATCTGTTATCCCATCAACCGAGAAAGGTAAGATTCCGGGGCAACCGGAAGAACCCGAAACTGTGAACATAATTGAAATAGCAAATTCAGAGTTGTACAAAGAACCAAGCTATGAAAATTGGCGGGATGAATCCATGCCTGACAAAAAGGCGATTTTGGATGCCCTGTCATTCCAATCAAGATTGGACCTCACTAGTTCAATAAAGTCATCTACGACCTAGGTGCAAGCGTCAATGTTATGCCAAAGGTAATATACAATCATATTTTACAATTTGGTTCTTTATTGTACACAACCATGCGTGTGCAGCTTGTAGACCAATCAACTCACCAAGTAGAAGGGATCACAGAAGATATCATAATACGAGTTGGAACCTCGTATGTACATGTGGACTTTGTAGTTTTGGACACCGGCCGTGATTTAAAGGCACCCATCATCCTGGGATGTCCTTTCCTGCACACCACTAAAGCAATCATCCATGCCAGGAGTGCCAGGATCTATTTCCAAATGAAGGATAGAACAGATTAGTTCTCTTTTAAAAATAGCAAGTTGCATTCCACTAAATTCTTACAGGAATGACCTCCAACTAGACAAGCCAAAGGTAAGAAGAAGAGGGATGAGCTACAAGGAACACAAAAACTCAAGTTTGAACAAGGAAGGCTTGAGTTTGTTAACATGATTAACACACTTTGATCCAACTACGACCATCTCCTCGTTTCACCATTCATCACCAAAAAAAGGAGATCCAGGCCATCCAACGATTGAATGTTCAATTGGACCACAAGTGTTCCACAACGCCTTCTGCGACCTTGGATCAGGTGTCAACATCATGTCCAAGGTAACATATGATAACTTGTTAGGTGGACCTTTGTCCCCCACCTTTATTCATTTATAGATGGCGGACCAAACAATTCGGTTGATGGGATAACAGATGCCAACTGAACTATTTGTGATTCTAACATTTTATTAAAGCTAAGCTAGTTTTTCATAGCAGATGAGAAACTATCTATTTTATTATTTATGTTTTCTAAGATCTATCGACGCAGAAATTTGGTTGCTGCGCATGGCACAACAACAAGCCTAGAAGATCTACTTAACTTTAAAGCAGGACAAGCCGGTTTTTAGGGATCGAGGGCGTGCCTGTCAATTTGACCTGTAATCGACAAGGAAACAAGATTGATCAGTAACTTTAAGGTGGAACATGTCGGCGGTTGTCCAGACAATTACAGGATTGGCTAAAGAGCCCATGTGTAAAGACTATTGGCTATAGAGCCGATATCCAGCAGGTTAATAATGTGATTAACACAAACAGATGTGATCGGCTATATTACATGTAAACAAGGCAGCGTATTGAGTTGATAATAAAATCAACATGAAAGCACAGTCGATTGAGAACTATAGCCGATACCGAGAGAATTTATAAAGCATAACATATAAGCAAATTCTATTTACATATAAGTAAATCCACAAGCTAGCTAGATTCAACTCATTACCACTACTAATCAGGTCAGAGATGATGCAGCGTTGGTAATAATAACAAAATAAAGCTATCAAACAGATAGATCTAATTATACTGAAATAAAAATCTGAAGATATGTTATGAGACATTAAGGCATAGGCCATCGGCTAAACAGCCGATGGAAGCATAGTGTGCAGCCGATTTCCTATTTTTCTAATAAACAAACCCATAAACTAATAAAACCTAATCTAGCATCACCATCAGTTAGGTCGAGTCGATGCAACGCTGAACAGTAAACGGTAAACCAGATATCGCTAGTCGATAGATCTATCTATAGTAAAATAAGGCCTCGAATACACGCTATGGTTGACTAGAATTAAGATACACCGGCTGATAAAGCAGAATCTGACGTCAAATAAAGATTACGGCGTAATAAATGCTTCCAAGCCCACCTCCTGGTTGTCATCGAGCAAGACGATAGATTAAAAAGATAAGAGCCGATGGATCTTAATCTAGTCTGATAAATTAGTGATTTTACTAAATAAATCTAGTAAAATCGGTAACTGGTGATTCTATTAGACTAAGCAAGAGATCATAAGATGCAGCCTCACTGAATATAAACCCCGGCTATTGTAATAAGATATCAACACATGATCAATACAATCTTTTCGGCTTTTCAGCCATTGCATTAGGAGTAGGAGTACTGTAGATCTCGGCGAGTTCTTCGGTGTGCAGGGCTACATCAGTTTTCGATCTCCGGTTTGCCTGTGGTA
>JAHUYU010000802.1:0-18390 GCA_030439765.1 Tripidium arundinaceum | reverse complement strand
CGCAGGCGGATGGGTATAATACTCCATCATTCGTATCATAAAAATACAAATATTTTTAATTAAACTAAAAAATTATAGACATTTTTACGTCTCAGATTTACATATTTCAAATTTGGTAGAACATCATGTGGCTTATCCATGATAAACTACATGGAATACTGGACAGGAAAAGGGCTATCAGACAGTGTAACTCAGGTATATAGGATCAACGGTGTTTTATTTGTTGATTCATTATATTTATTTATACTGACATGTCATCAATAAATAATATGCATGCTTGATGTTGTGTAGGGTGATATGAAAGACTTTAAATTCAAGCTACTTGCCATTTTGTTGAACTGCCAATTAAATAACAGGGAATGGTGGCTGACTTCCAAAACTGTTGATACGGAAGGAGAAAGTACAGATGAAATTGAAATTTTAGATTGGCCACTGAAAAGAAGCAGGGATGAGAAGTCATATGTACTTTCCACCAGCAACATGTCAATGTGCGAAGAAGATTTAATAATATCCAGGGTCTCTGTAGGTCAGTTATCTAATAAACCGCATAGTCAGTAATAAAAAAATAAAATAACGATCAGGCAAGAATATAAATAAAGTTAATATTTTGCTAACCGTAAGAACAAGATCGCTACGATTCTTCAGTTTACCTAATGAATCGAGCACACGTATCTCTTGGTTTTTACCATCCACCACTGCAAGGTACCAGTGTAAGTCTTTGATGATGATTGGAAGGAATACCTAGATCAAAAGTTAAAATATTAGAATGGACACACCTTGTGTAAGATGAGAAGGACATGTATGGGTCAGAGATGCACAATTTTACCATGTCATGCTCCAAATAGTTGCACACCCTTTTCTCTATATAATCTACATTAGGATCGAGACACTCCAGTTTCATCTTGCCATCACGCTTTAGAACACTTGTATTGAACATATTCTCTAGGAATACCGTTCCACCAGCTCTGTTTCGGAGATGTTTTTCAGCCCTAGTAAGCTGGATGTATGCACTTAAGACCTATTTATATGTATTGCAAGTAGTAAATTAGTATGAGTAAGTCATTTGAAACATTGAACTGTGCATGGATATACTTACATCTCCCTCCAAAAAGCTAGTATCATGTAGGAGGCATTCCAGAACCTGTCGCTCTACAGTTACTCCCTGGATGTCCACCAATACTTTTTTTTTGGTTGCAATATAATTCTTTCAATAGTATCGTAATCTTCGCTGGTGCAAACATAATCTGTATAAAACACAGACACACAATAAAGAATTAGAAGGCCTCATTAGCAAAAGAAAAAAATAAGCACCTTGAGGCAGAATTTTGACGGTGTCCGCTTTCTTTGGTTTGTTATATTCTAACACCAACCTGGATGGGGACACCTCCTTTTCTTGTTTATTACATGGTTTGGTCACTGACGACATCTAAAATATAATAAATTATATGTCAGGCAGCTTGAATGAAACAATAAAATTTCCATGTGCAGACTAATCAAGGGGACCTATAGAATCCATAAGTAATTTATGAATGGAAATTAACTTCCTAAACCATAGGTAGTTTCGATACGTAGGTGTTGCTCCTTTTTTTCTTTTATATGCTTCCCGACGTTTTTTTATTTTTTTCGTCCCTTTTATATCTTGAGACATTGCGTGCCATCGAGCCTTATATCTTTCTCTCCTGCGTTGTCCAGCATCGCTTCCTGCGGTGTTACATGCATATACTATTTATTATCATATCATTTACAATATAAACAATACATTGAATTGAATATGGTAATTGCCCGTGTATTTTGGTTACCTCCATTGGTAGTGTTGGTCTTGTCACCCAATGGTGCAGGAGAGGCACTATTTTCCATTGAATTTACCCACAATTTAACCACTTGTCTAATACGGTAACCATCAGTAGAAGAATATGAAAGATAGCTATGCATATATGTATGTATGTATGTATGTATATATATCCGATGAAGTCTTGAACCAAATTAACTACTGGGAAAGAAAATTAATACCTGGGAAATAGGTAGCTTAGAGTAAGAGCTACACTCCTGTTGTATTGTCCTATAAAAAAATTGGCATCAGAGTTTGTCTTTTAGGAATTCGTAGTGCAATCTCAGAGTTTGCCCTACAGAATAACCTAGATGGAAAAAAATCTAAAATATGGATAGATTTGTTCGCATGTTCACAGAATCCTCTACATCTGTTACTCAAACTCAGTCCAGGACTATTACTCGAACTAAGCTTTAGATAAGCAAAGCAGGCTTACTAAAAAGGGCACAGAGCTGTTAAAAACAATCTCTTTCCAAGCTTCCTTGTTCAGATCCTTATAGCTGTTGTCAAGATCAATTATCTTATACCTGGTGCAGCAATACCTAAGCAGTTTAGATTCCAATGGAGATATGATCCTCCAATATTGTCCAGAATTACATCAGTACCTGGTGCATGTTCATATTTATGTAAAATACCATCATTATATTTACATAATGAGTTGCCATGTTACTGCTGCAAAAAAAGTTTGATTTATGCCTGTACGCTGCAACAAAAAACGTTATGTATTGTCCGAGGATCCTCCCCAAGCCAAAAACAAGAAACAAGACATGCAGGGTTATGTCCATGTGCTTCTAGATGTTTACAGTGTTCCTAGATTGCCTAATCGAAATATTTAGTTGTTTGAATATCTGAATTTGGGCCAAAATTATTTCAATTGTCTACTTTGGTTACTGTTAACCGAATGTCCATCCTCATCACGCATGCACTACCCGAACCCATGCAGCCACATCAGCAACGTCATTCAGGTGAGGATAGCTCCATCGTTATATTGGACAGTAGGATAATGCAGTGTTAAAATTCAATGTTGAAGAGTTCCAAAACTGATGTAATAGGAAATCAATTTGGTACAATTGATCAATAGAAAATAAATATATGGGTGAATACCAAAGCACCTAATAAAACTAAATCACAAGGGTTAGCAATTAATAAAGCTTACATCTTCAAAACCAGTGAAAGGCCGGACAGCCCTGCGCTCATGTAGGCAGTTGTGAAAAATCTGAAAATTGCATATACAGTCCTCGGTTACAATGACATATACTGGCTTCCTGTAAGAAGGAAAATTGGAAGCTTAGTGATGCCATATTCGAGAAGCTTAGTGATGCTGGACAACGCAGGAGAGAAAGATATAAGGCTCGATGGCACGCAATGTCTCAAGATATAAAAGGGACGAAAAAAATAAAAAAACGTCGGGAAGCATATAAAAGAAAAAAAGGAGCAACACCTACGTATCGAAACTACCTATGGTTTAGGAAGTTAATTTCCATTCATAAATTACTTATGGATTCTATAGGTCCCCTTGATTAGTCTGCACATGGAAATTTTATTGTTTCATTCAAGCTGCCTGACATATAATTTATTATATTTTAGATGTCGTCAGTGACCAAACCATGTAATAAACAAGAAAAGGAGGTGTCCCCATCCAGGTTGGTGTTAGAATATAACAAACCAAAGAAAGCGGACACCGTCAAAATTCTGCCTCAAGGTGCTTATTTTTTTCTTTTGCTAATGAGGCCTTCTAATTCTTTATTGTGTGTCTGTGTTTTATACAGATTATGTTTGCACCAGCGAAGATTACGATACTATTGAAAGAATTATATTGCAACCAAAAAAAAAGTATTGGTGGACATCCAGGGAGTAACTGTAGAGCGACAGGTTCTGGAATGCCTCCTACATGATACTAGCTTTTTGGAGGGAGATGTAAGTATATCCATGCACAGTTCAATGTTTCAAAATGACTTACTCATACTAATTTACTACTTGCAATACATATAAATAGGTCTTAAGTGCATACATCCAGCTTACTAGGGCTGAAAAACATCTCCGAAACAGAGCTGGTGGAACGGTATTCCTAGAGAATATGTTCAATACAAGTGTTCTAAAGCGTGATGGCAAGATGAAACTGGAGTGTCTCGATCCTAATGTAGATTATATAGAGAAAAGGGTGTGCAACTATTTGGAGCATGACATGGTAAAATTGTGCATCTCTGACCCATACATGTCCTTCTCATCTTACACAAGGTGTGTCCATTCTAATATTTTAACTTTTGATCTAGGTATTCCTTCCAATCATCATCAAAGACTTACACTGGTACCTTGCAGTGGTGGATGGTAAAAACCAAGAGATACGTGTGCTCGATTCATTAGGTAAACTGAAGAATCGTAGCGATCTTGTTCTTACGGTTAGCAAAATATTAACTTTATTTATATTCTTGCCTGATCGTTATTTTATTTTTTTATTACTGACTATGCGGTTTATTAGATAACTGACCTACAGAGACCCTGGATATTATTAAATCTTCTTCGCACATTGACATGTTGCTGGTGGAAAGTACATATGACTTCTCATCCCTGCTTCTTTTCAGTGGCCAATCTAAAATTTCAATTTCATCTGTACTTTCTCCTTCCGTATCAACGGTGTTTTATTTGTTGATTCATTATATTTATTTATACTGACATGTCATCAATAAATAATATGCATGCTTGATGTTGTGTAGGGTGATATGAAAGACTTTAAATTCAAGCTACTTGCCATTTTGTTGAACTGCCAATTAAATAACAGGGAATGGTGGCTGACTTCCAAAACTGTTGATACGGAAGGAGAAAGTACAGATGAAATTGAAATTTTAGATTGGCCACTGAAAAGAAGCAGGGATGAGAAGTCATATGTACTTTCCACCAGCAACATGTCAATGTGCGAAGAAGATTTAATAATATCCAGGGTCTCTGTAGGTCAGTTATCTAATAAACCGCATAGTCAGTAATAAAAAAATAAAATAACGATCAGGCAAGAATATAAATAAAGTTAATATTTTGCTAACCGTAAGAACAAGATCGCTACGATTCTTCAGTTTACCTAATGAATCGAGCACACGTATCTCTTGGTTTTTACCATCCACCACTGCAAGGTACCAGTGTAAGTCTTTGATGATGATTGGAAGGAATACCTAGATCAAAAGTTAAAATATTAGAATGGACACACCTTGTGTAAGATGAGAAGGACATGTATGGGTCAGAGATGCACAATTTTACCATGTCATGCTCCAAATAGTTGCACACCCTTTTCTCTATATAATCTACATTAGGATCGAGACACTCCAGTTTCATCTTGCCATCACGCTTTAGAACACTTGTATTGAACATATTCTCTAGGAATACCGTTCCACCAGCTCTGTTTCGGAGATGTTTTTCAGCCCTAGTAAGCTGGATGTATGCACTTAAGACCTATTTATATGTATTGCAAGTAGTAAATTAGTATGAGTAAGTCATTTTGAAACATTGAACTGTGCATGGATATACTTACATCTCCCTCCAAAAAGCTAGTATCATGTAGGAGGCATTCCAGAACCTGTCGCTCTACAGTTACTCCCTGGATGTCCACCAATACTTTTTTTTTGGTTGCAATATAATTCTTTCAATAGTATCGTAATCTTCGCTGGTGCAAACATAATCTGTATAAAACACAGACACACAATAAAGAATTAGAAGGCCTCATTAGCAAAAGAAAAAAATAAGCACCTTGAGGCAGAATTTTGACGGTGTCCGCTTTCTTTGGTTTGTTATATTCTAACACCAACCTGGATGGGGACACCTCCTTTTCTTGTTTATTACATGGTTTGGTCACTGACGACATCTAAAATATAATAAATTATATGTCAGGCAGCTTGAATGAAACAATAAAATTTCCATGTGCAGACTAATCAAGGGGACCTATAGAATCCATAAGTAATTTATGAATGGAAATTAACTTCCTAAACCATAGGTAGTTTCGATACGTAGGTGTTGCTCCTTTTTTTCTTTTATATGCTTCCCGACGTTTTTTTATTTTTTTCGTCCCTTTTATATCTTGAGACATTGCGTGCCATCGAGCCTTATATCTTTCTCTCCTGCGTTGTCCAGCATCACTAAGCTTCTCGAATATGGCATCACTAAGCTTCCAATTTTCCTTCTTACAGGAAGCCAGTATATGTCATTGTAACCGAGGACTGTATATGCAATTTTCAGATTTTTCACAACTGCCTACATGAGCGCAGGGCTGTCCGGCCTTTCACTGGTTTTGAAGATGTAAGCTTTATTAATTGCTAACCCTTGTGATTTAGTTTTATTAGGTGCTTTGGTATTCACCCATATATTTATTTTCTATTGATCAATTGTACCAAATTGATTTCCTATTACATCAGTTTTGGAACTCTTCAACATTGAATTTTAACACTGCATTATCCTACTGTCCAATATAACGATGGAGCTATCCTCACCTGAATGACGTTGCTGATGTGGCTGCATGGGTTCGGGTAGTGCATGCGTGATGAGGATGGACATTCGGTTAACAGTAACCAAAGTAGACAATTGAAATAATTTTGGCCCAAATTCAGATATTCAAACAACTAAATATTTCGATTAGGCAATCTAGGAACACTGTAAACATCTAGAAGCACATGGACATAACCCTGCATGTCTTGTTTCTTGTTTTTGGCTTGGGGAGGATCCTCGGACAATACATAACGTTTTTTGTTGCAGCGTACAGGCATAAATCAAACTTTTTTTGCAGCAGTAACATGGCAACTCATTATGTAAATATAATGATGGTATTTTACATAAATATGAACATGCACCAGGTACTGATGTAATTCTGGACAATATTGGAGGATCATATCTCCATTGGAATCTAAACTGCTTAGGTATTGCTGCACCAGGTATAAGATAATTGATCTTGACAACAGCTATAAGGATCTGAACAAGGAAGCTTGGAAAGAGATTGTTTTTAACAGCTCTGTGCCCTTTTTAGTAAGCCTGCTTTGCTTATCTAAAGCTTAGTTCGAGTAATAGTCCTGGACTGAGTTTGAGTAACAGATGTAGAGGATTCTGTGAACATGCGAACAAATCTATCCATATTTTAGATTTTTTTCCATCTAGGTTATTCTGTAGGGCAAACTCTGAGATTGCACTACGAATTCCTAAAAGACAAACTCTGATGCCAATTTTTTTATAGGACAATACAACAGGAGTGTAGCTCTTACTCTAAGCTACCTATTTCCCAGGTATTAATTTTCTTTCCCAGTAGTTAATTTGGTTCAAGACTTCATCGGATATATATACATACATACATACATACATATATGCATAGCTATCTTTCATATTCTTCTACTGATGGTTACCGTATTAGACAAGTGGTTAAATTGTGGGTAAATTCAATGGAAAATAGTGCCTCTCCTGCACCATTGGGTGACAAGACCAACACTACCAATGGAGGTAACCAAAATACACGGGCAATTACCATATTCAATTCAATGTATTGTTTATATTGTAAATGATATGATAATAAATAGTATATGCATGTAACACCGCAGGAAGCGATGCTGGACAACGCAGGAGAGAAAGATATAAGGCTCGATGGCACGCAATGTCTCAAGATATAAAAGGGACGAAAAAAATAAAAAAACGTCGGGAAGCATATAAAAGAAAAAAAGGAGCAACACCTACGTATCGAAACTACCTATGGTTTAGGAAGTTAATTTCCATTCATAAATTACTTATGGATTCTATAGGTCCCCTTGATTAGTCTGCACATGGAAATTTTATTGTTTCATTCAAGCTGCCTGACATATAATTTATTATATTTTAGATGTCGTCAGTGACCAAACCATGTAATAAACAAGAAAAGGAGGTGTCCCCATCCAGGTTGGTGTTAGAATATAACAAACCAAAGAAAGCGGACACCGTCAAAATTCTGCCTCAAGGTGCTTATTTTTTTCTTTTGCTAATGAGGCCTTCTAATTCTTTATTGTGTGTCTGTGTTTTATACAGATTATGTTTGCACCAGCGAAGATTACGATACTATTGAAAGAATTATATTGCAACCAAAAAAAAAGTATTGGTGGACATCCAGGGAGTAACTGTAGAGCGACAGGTTCTGGAATGCCTCCTACATGATACTAGCTTTTTGGAGGGAGATGTAAGTATATCCATGCACAGTTCAATGTTTCAAAATGACTTACTCATACTAATTTACTACTTGCAATACATATAAATAGGTCTTAAGTGCATACATCCAGCTTACTAGGGCTGAAAAACATCTCCGAAACAGAGCTGGTGGAACGGTATTCCTAGAGAATATGTTCAATACAAGTGTTCTAAAGCGTGATGGCAAGATGAAACTGGAGTGTCTCGATCCTAATGTAGATTATATAGAGAAAAGGGTGTGCAACTATTTGGAGCATGACATGGTAAAATTGTGCATCTCTGACCCATACATGTCCTTCTCATCTTACACAAGGTGTGTCCATTCTAATATTTTAACTTTTGATCTAGGTATTCCTTCCAATCATCATCAAAGACTTACACTGGTACCTTGCAGTGGTGGATGGTAAAAACCAAGAGATACGTGTGCTCGATTCATTAGGTAAACTGAAGAATCGTAGCGATCTTGTTCTTACGGTTAGCAAAATATTAACTTTATTTATATTCTTGCCTGATCGTTATTTTATTTTTTTATTACTGACTATGCGGTTTATTAGATAACTGACCTACAGAGACCCTGGATATTATTAAATCTTCTTCGCACATTGACATGTTGCTGGTGGAAAGTACATATGACTTCTCATCCCTGCTTCTTTTCAGTGGCCAATCTAAAATTTCAATTTCATCTGTACTTTCTCCTTCCGTATCAACAGTTTTGGAAGTCAGCCACCATTCCCTGTTATTTAATTGGCAGTTCAACAAAATGGCAAGTAGCTTGAATTTAAAGTCTTTCATATCACCCTACACAACATCAAGCATGCATATTATTTATTGATGACATGTCAGTATAAATAAATATAATGAATCAACAAATAAAACACCGTTGATCCTATATACCTGAGTTACACTGTCTGATAGCCCTTTTCCTGTCCAGTATTCCATGTAGTTTATCATGGATAAGCCACATGATGTTCTACCAAATTTGAAATATGTAAATCTGAGACGTAAAAATGTCTATAATTTTTTAGTTTAATTAAAAATATTTGTATTTTTATGATACGAATGATGGAGTATTATACCCATCCGCCTGCGTGGCACTTATGAATTCCTCACACATTGGCCAATCTTGAACTTGAAGGTTCTTCCAGTATGTTTGTATGTCTTTCTGTTGTGCTACAATATCTATGTGTCTCTGTAGGTCAGTTATCTAATAAACCGCATAGTCAGTAATAAAAAAATAAAATAACGATCAGGCAAGAATATAAATAAAGTTAATATTTTGCTAACCGTAAGAACAAGATCGCTACGATTCTTCAGTTTACCTAATGAATCGAGCACACGTATCTCTTGGTTTTTACCATCCACCACTGCAAGGTACCAGTGTAAGTCTTTGATGATGATTGGAAGGAATACCTAGATCAAAAGTTAAAATATTAGAATGGACACACCTTGTGTAAGATGAGAAGGACATGTATGGGTCAGAGATGCACAATTTTACCATGTCATGCTCCAAATAGTTGCACACCCTTTTCTCTATATAATCTACATTAGGATCGAGACACTCCAGTTTCATCTTGCCATCACGCTTTAGAACACTTGTATTGAACATATTCTCTAGGAATACCGTTCCACCAGCTCTGTTTCGGAGATGTTTTTCAGCCCTAGTAAGCTGGATGTATGCACTTAAGACCTATTTATATGTATTGCAAGTAGTAAATTAGTATGAGTAAGTCATTTTGAAACATTGAACTGTGCATGGATATACTTACATCTCCCTCCAAAAAGCTAGTATCATGTAGGAGGCATTCCAGAACCTGTCGCTCTACAGTTACTCCCTGGATGTCCACCAATACTTTTTTTTTGGTTGCAATATAATTCTTTCAATAGTATCGTAATCTTCGCTGGTGCAAACATAATCTGTATAAAACACAGACACACAATAAAGAATTAGAAGGCCTCATTAGCAAAAGAAAAAAATAAGCACCTTGAGGCAGAATTTTGACGGTGTCCGCTTTCTTTGGTTTGTTATATTCTAACACCAACCTGGATGGGGACACCTCCTTTTCTTGTTTATTACATGGTTTGGTCACTGACGACATCTAAAATATAATAAATTATATGTCAGGCAGCTTGAATGAAACAATAAAATTTCCATGTGCAGACTAATCAAGGGGACCTATAGAATCCATAAGTAATTTATGAATGGAAATTAACTTCCTAAACCATAGGTAGTTTCGATACGTAGGTGTTGCTCCTTTTTTTCTTTTATATGCTTCCCGACGTTTTTTTATTTTTTTCGTCCCTTTTATATCTTGAGACATTGCGTGCCATCGAGCCTTATATCTTTCTCTCCTGCGTTGTCCAGCATCGCTTCCTGCGGTGTTACATACATATACTATTTATTATCATATCATTTACAATATAAACAATACATTGAATTGAATATGGTAATTGCCCGTGTATTTTGGTTACCTCCATTGGTAGTGTTGGTCTTGTCACCCAATGGTGCAGGAGAGGCACTATTTTCCATTGAATTTACCCACAATTTAACCACTTGTCTAATACGGTAACCATCAGTAGAAGAATATGAAAGATAGCTATGCATATATGTATGTATGTATGTATGTATATATATCCGATGAAGTCTTGAACCAAATTAACTACTGGGAAAGAAAATTAATACCTGGGAAATAGGTAGCTTAGAGTAAGAGCTACACTCCTGTTGTATTGTCCTATAAAAAAATTGGCATCAGAGTTTGTCTTTTAGGAATTCGTAGTGCAATCTCAGAGTTTGCCCTACAGAATAACCTAGATGGAAAAAAATCTAAAATATGGATAGATTTGTTCGCATGTTCACAGAATCCTCTACATCTGTTACTCAAACTCAGTCCAGGACTATTACTCGAACTAAGCTTTAGATAAGCAAAGCAGGCTTACTAAAAAGGGCACAGAGCTGTTAAAAACAATCTCTTTCCAAGCTTCCTTGTTCAGATCCTTATAGCTGTTGTCAAGATCAATTATCTTATACCTGGTGCAGCAATACCTAAGCAGTTTAGATTCCAATGGAGATATGATCCTCCAATATTGTCCAGAATTACATCAGTACCTGGTGCATGTTCATATTTATGTAAAATACCATCATTATATTTACATAATGAGTTGCCATGTTACTGCTGCAAAAAAAGTTTGATTTATGCCTGTACGCTGCAACAAAAAACGTTATGTATTGTCCGAGGATCCTCCCCAAGCCAAAAACAAGAAACAAGACATGCAGGGTTATGTCCATGTGCTTCTAGATGTTTACAGTGTTCCTAGATTGCCTAATCGAAATATTTAGTTGTTTGAATATCTGAATTTGGGCCAAAATTATTTCAATTGTCTACTTTGGTTACTGTTAACCGAATGTCCATCCTCATCACGCATGCACTACCCGAACCCATGCAGCCACATCAGCAACGTCATTCAGGTGAGGATAGCTCCATCGTTATATTGGACAGTAGGATAATGCAGTGTTAAAATTCAATGTTGAAGAGTTCCAAAACTGATGTAATAGGAAATCAATTTGGTACAATTGATCAATAGAAAATAAATATATGGGTGAATACCAAAGCACCTAATAAAACTAAATCACAAGGGTTAGCAATTAATAAAGCTTACATCTTCAAAACCAGTGAAAGGCCGGACAGCCCTGCGCTCATGTAGGCAGTTGTGAAAAATCTGAAAATTGCATATACAGTCCTCGGTTACAATGACATATACTGGCTTCCTGTAAGAAGGAAAATTGGAAGCTTAGTGATGCCATATTCGAGAAGCTTAGTGATGCCTCCTCATGAGAGTCTGGCAGACAGGAGAGAAAGATATAAGGCTCGATGGCACGCAATGTCTCAAGATATAAAAGGGACGAAAAAAATAAAAAAACGTCGGGAAGCATATAAAAGAAAAAAAGGAGCAACACCTACGTATCGAAACTACCTATGGTTTAGGAAGTTAATTTCCATTCATAAATTACTTATGGATTCTATAGGTCCCCTTGATTAGTCTGCACATGGAAATTTTATTGTTTCATTCAAGCTGCCTGACATATAATTTATTATATTTTAGATGTCGTCAGTGACCAAACCATGTAATAAACAAGAAAAGGAGGTGTCCCCATCCAGGTTGGTGTTAGAATATAACAAACCAAAGAAAGCGGACACCGTCAAAATTCTGCCTCAAGGTGCTTATTTTTTTCTTTTGCTAATGAGGCCTTCTAATTCTTTATTGTGTGTCTGTGTTTTATACAGATTATGTTTGCACCAGCGAAGATTACGATACTATTGAAAGAATTATATTGCAACCAAAAAAAAAGTATTGGTGGACATCCAGGGAGTAACTGTAGAGCGACAGGTTCTGGAATGCCTCCTACATGATACTAGCTTTTTGGAGGGAGATGTAAGTATATCCATGCACAGTTCAATGTTTCAAAATGACTTACTCATACTAATTTACTACTTGCAATACATATAAATAGGTCTTAAGTGCATACATCCAGCTTACTAGGGCTGAAAAACATCTCCGAAACAGAGCTGGTGGAACGGTATTCCTAGAGAATATGTTCAATACAAGTGTTCTAAAGCGTGATGGCAAGATGAAACTGGAGTGTCTCGATCCTAATGTAGATTATATAGAGAAAAGGGTGTGCAACTATTTGGAGCATGACATGGTAAAATTGTGCATCTCTGACCCATACATGTCCTTCTCATCTTACACAAGGTGTGTCCATTCTAATATTTTAACTTTTGATCTAGGTATTCCTTCCAATCATCATCAAAGACTTACACTGGTACCTTGCAGTGGTGGATGGTAAAAACCAAGAGATACGTGTGCTCGATTCATTAGGTAAACTGAAGAATCGTAGCGATCTTGTTCTTACGGTTAGCAAAATATTAACTTTATTTATATTCTTGCCTGATCGTTATTTTATTTTTTTATTACTGACTATGCGGTTTATTAGATAACTGACCTACAGAGACACATAGATATTGTAGCACAACAGAAAGACATACAAACATACTGGAAGAACCTTCAAGTTCAAGATTGGCCAATGTGTGAGGAATTCATAAGTGCCACGCAGGCGGATGGGTATAATACTCCATCATTCGTATCATAAAAATACAATATTTTTAATTAAACTAAAAAATTATAGACATTTTTACGTCTCAGATTTACATATTTCAAATTTGGTAGAACATCATGTGGCTTATCCATGATAAACTACATGGAATACTGGACAGGAAAAGGGCTATCAGACAGTGTAACTCAGGTATATAGGATCAACGGTGTTTATTTGTTGATTCATTATATTTATTTATACTGACATGTCATCAATAAATATGATGCTGATGAGTTGTGTAGGGTGATATGAAAGACTTTAATTCAGTACTACTGCCATTTTGTTGAACTGCCAATTAAATAACAGGGAATGGCTGACTTCCAAACTGTTGATACGGAAGGAGAAGTACAGATGAAATTGAAATTTTAGGGCACCGAAGATCAACTAGCGACTATTCACAAGCCACTTGATGAGAAAGATTTTACAAGTTGAAGATGAATTGAACATACTTGACTTCTCCAACTTGAAATAAGTGCACCCCCACTTCTTATATAACATGCCTCTCCAATATAGCAAGGTAAAGTTGTTTGGCATATCATTCATACTTTGCTAAGGACATGTTTAGTACATATAGACATGGTTGCATGACAAATAGGCTCATTCATGAAAAACAAATGAGTTTAATGTATATATGGTACCACTATGCTCTATGTTTTGATTGATCTAGTGTAGCATATGACATGTTTGTGGGCTTGCAAACCTAGTGTTGAATCTAGAAAATGAGCTCATGATGTGTAATTCAACATGGTCAAGATAACCCTTATACGTATGAGGTGTGAAGAAGCTTGTCCTTGGATCAAACCGAATTACATATTCTAGGCAAGTGATCTAGATTGAACCATAACTTGGACTCCCTCATATTGATTGACTTGACTCTCACTAAAATTGGCACCTTTTTGGTGATTGTTGACAAAGGGGGAGAGAAAAGTCACAAAGAGAGAAAAGTCACAAAGATAGAAAAGTCACAAAGGGGGAGAAAGAGATAGTAAGGGGAGAAATTAAAAATTAAAAATTGAGCACACAAGTAGGGGGAGCAAGCTCATGAATTATTTGTTGCATTTGTATGTGCATTAACATGATGAATTGTTGCATTGCAAAGCTTAAATTCATAGTCATGTTTGTATGGTGTATGCTAGAAATAGAACTTGAATGATGATTTGTTGAGAGTAGCTTTATAAGTGGTATCTAGACACCTTTGCTTATAATGTTGATCTCACGGGGTATTTTAGTGTTTGTGATCTTTACAAGTGATGTCTAGCTATATCGATGCTAAGGATGGTATATAAAGGCAACTCCGATTGGTATCACGCTTCAAAGGTCCATTCTATATACCTTAGCATCAATTTGATAGTAGTAACTCTCCCAAAATTCAAATCCATACATATATGCAAAATTGAACCAAACTCATGGAAGCACATATGTAGGGGGAGCTAATACTATCGAAATTAAAAATTGATTTCATTTCATATCTTTGTGATGGTTGTCATCAATTACCAAAAAGGGGGAGATTGAAAGCCCAAGTTTGGTTTTGGTAATTAATGATACCAAGTTGCTAATGCTATTGTATCAAGTGTGTTTAAGCTAGGCATAAGCAACATGTGATGGAGGTGAAAATGGCATGGAGAGATGGCCACAAGACCACATGATTTGGTGCATGAAATGATGAGCAAGATCATGGTGGAGACGCACATAATATGATGGACATGACGATCAGGTGGAAGAGAAGGATCTAAGAGTGTAAGGCAAAGGTATAACCATAGGATTTTCCTTTTGCCGGTCTAAGATGAGTAGAGAAGTGATTGACCGGGTTTAGGATACATAGCCGACTATCAAGAGGGGCAGTCACGGTTAGCTCGGGAATCAAGTGCCACTAGATCAATGTCTTGAGCATATGCATTAGGATCTAGTTGAGAGCTAACATAACGCCTTGGAAAATGTTTGTGAAATGCTAACACACATGCACATGGTGGTGTACACTTGGTGGTGTTAGCACATTTACGAATACGGTGGTGTTTGAACGGTAGTAAGGGGTTTGGGGTTCGCTCTCCCTCCCGCCGAGCTTGCGAGCGCGGGATTTAGGCGTTTTCGAGAAAATGAAATGCCTATTTTCTATTGCGCCGGAGGCAAGAAAAGGTGGCGAAAGTCCGAATTGATTATCACTGAAAATACAGTGACCAGACGCGGTGGTCGAAGTGACCGGACGCGGCTGGCGCGTCCAGTCAGTTCAACTCGGTGTTGTTTGCTAGGGTTTCTGACCGGACGCTGGTCTGGCCTGACCAGCGCGTCTGGTCAGTTCACCTGAGCGCAGAAGTAGAGCGCGTGACTGGCGCGTTCGGTCCCTCACGGAACCGGAGCGTCCGGTCAGGCGTCCAGAGGGGCAGAGCGCAGCGGAGTACCGATCGGACGCGCGGCGCGTCCGGTCATGAGCGATCGGACGCGTCCGGTCTCGACGGGAGCTTACTGGAACGCGACCGGACGCTGGCACTGTCGCGTCCGGTCAAACGGTTGAGTGCGTCCGGTCACGGCAACGGCTAGTTCTGACGCGCACTGTTTTCGCTTGTCGTGTAGTGACCGGACGCGTCCGGTCACCCTGACCGGAGCGTCCGGTCAGCGCGATTTTCGCTGCGTCGTCCGTAACGGCTAGCTGCGTACCCCTTCGTTATAAATAGAGGTTGTCCGGGGTTTGAGGGTAACTCTTGCACATTTTAAGACCTAGAGACATCCTTTGAGCTAGAGAACAACCCTTGCACATCTTGAGTGAGATTGAGTGAGATTCAAGTGCATTGCTTGAGAGTTGCATTCTAGAGGCACTTGATCTTCGAGTTGCTGCGGATTTCTTGTTACTCTTCCGTGTTTCCCGACACGGTAGACGGCTTGGAGCAGCAACTCGAAGATCAAGTGCCTCTAGAATGCAACTCTCAAGCAATGCACTTGAATCTCACTCAATCTCACTCAAGATGTGCAAGGGTTGTTCTCTAGCTCAAAGGATGTCTCTAGGTCTTAAAATGTGCAAGAGTTACCCTCAAACCCCGGACAACCTCTATTTATAACGAAGGGGTACGCAGCTAGCCGTTACGGACGACGCAGCGAAAATCGCGCTGACCGGACGCTCCGGTCAGGGTGACCGGACGCGTCCGGTCACTACACGACAAGCGAAAACAGTGCGCGTCAGAACTAGCCGTTGCCGTGACCGGACGCACTCAACCGTTTGACCGGACGCGACAGTGCCAGCGTCCGGTCGCGTTCCAGTAAGCTCCCGTCGAGACCGGACGCGTCCGATCGCTCATGACCGGACGCGCCGCGCGTCCGATCGGTACTCCGCTGCGCTCTGCCCCTCTGGACGCCTGACCGGACGCTCCGGTTCCGTGAGGGACCGAACGCGCCAGTCACGCGCTCTACTTCTGCGCTCAGGTGAACTGACCAGACGCGCTGGTCAGGCCAGACCAGCGTCCGGTCAGAAACCCTAGCAAACAACACCGAGTTGAACTGACTGGACGCGCCAGCCGCGTCGGTCACTTCGACCACCGCGTCTGGTCACTGTATTTTCAGTGATAATCAATTCGGACTTTCGCCACCTTTTCTTGCCTCCGGCGCAATAGAAAATAGGCATTTCATTTTCTCGAAAACGCCTAAATCCCGCGCTCGCAAGCTCGGCGGGAGGGAGAGCGAACCCCAAACCCCTTACTACCGTTCAAACACCACCGTATTCGTAAATGTGCTAACACCACCAAGTGTACACCACCATGTGCATGTGTGTTAGCATTTCACAAACATTTTCCAAGGCGTTATGTTAGCTCTCAACTAGATCCTAATGCATATGCTCAAGACATTGATCTAGTGGCACTTGATTCCCGAGCTAACCGTGACTGCCCCTCTTGATAGTCGGCTATGTATCCTAAACCCGGTCAATCACTTCTCTACTCATCTTAGACCGGCAAAAGGAAAATCCTATGGTTATACCTTTGCCTTACACTCTTAGATCCTTCTCTTCCACCTGATCGTCATGTCCATCATATTATGTGCGTCTCCACCATGATCTTGCTCATCATTTCATGCACCAAATCATGTGGTCTTGTGGCCATCTCTCCATGCCATTTTCACCTCCATCACATGTTGCTTATGCCTAGCTTAAACACACTTGATACAATAGCATTAGCAACTTGGTATCATTAATTACCAAAACCAAACTTGGGCTTTCAATCTCCCCCTTTTTGGTAATTGATGACAACCATCACAAAGATATGAAATGAAATCAATTTTTAATTTCGATAGTATTAGCTCCCCCTACATATGTGCTTCCATGAGTTTGGTTCAATTTTGCATATATGTATGGATTTGAATTTTGGGAGAGTTACTACTATCAAATTGATGCTAAGGTATATAGAATGGACCTTTGAAGCGTGATACCAATCGGAGTTGCCTTTATATACCATCCTTAGCATCGATATAGCTAGACATCACTTGTAAAGATCACAAACACTAAAATACCCCGTGAGATCAACATTATAAGCAAAGGTGTCTAGATACCACTTATAAAGCTACTCTCAACAAATCATCATTCAAGTTCTATTTCTAGCATACACCATACAAACATGACTATGAATTTAAGCTTTGCAATGCAACAATTCATCATGTTAATGCACATACAAATGCAACAAATAATTCATGAGCTTGCTCCCCCTACTTGTGTGCTCAATTTTTAATTTTTAATTTCTCTCCCCTTACTATCTCTTTCTCCCCCTTTGTGACTTTTCTATCTTTGTGACTTTTCTCTCTTTGTGACTTTTCTCTCCCCCTTTGTCAACAATCACCAAAAAGGTGCCAATTTTAGTGAGAGTCAAGTCAATCAATATGAGGGAGTCCAAGTTATGGTTCAATCTAGATCACTTGCCTAGAATATGTAATTCGGTTTGATCCAAGGACAAGCTTCTTCACACCTCATAACGTATAAGGGTTATCTTGACCATGTTGAATTACACATCATGAGCTCATTTTCTAGATTCAACACTAGGTTTGCAAGCCCACAAACATGTCATATGCTACAACTAGATCAATCAAAACATAGAAGCAATAGTGGTACCATATATACATTAAACTCATTTGTTTTTCATGAATGAGCTATTTGTCATGCAACCATGTCTATATGTACTAAACATGTCCTTAGCAAGTATGAATGATATGCCAAACAACTTTACCTTGCTATATTGGAGGAGAGGCATGTTATATAGAAAGTGGG
>JAHUYU010003664.1:0-14089 GCA_030439765.1 Tripidium arundinaceum | reverse complement strand
AGTCGGGGGAGGCTTTGGTGGAAAGGCAATGAAAGCAATACATGTAAGTCCTAAATAACTAGAGCTTATGCTGAACTTTTCTATTTTCAGTTACCAATGTACGCGAAGTAATATTCACAATATGATCAGATTGAGGAAAAAATGTGTTATAGCTGACTGAATTTCCTCTGTCAGGTTGCATGTGCATGTGCGGTTGCCGCATTCAAGCTACAGCGTCCAGTTCGGATGTACCTCGATCGCAAGACAGACATGATAATGGCAGGCGGTCGACATCCTATGAAGGTGAAGTACTCTGTTGGGTTCAAGTCAGATGGCAAGATCACAGCCTTGCACATTGATCTTGGGATCAATGCAGGAATATCGCCAGATGTGAGCCCAACGATGCCACCTGCTATCATAGGTGCTCTCAAAAAGTACAACTGGGGCAATCTTGCATTTGACACCAAGGTCTGCAAGACAAATGTCTCATCAAAATCAGCAATGAGGGGTCCTGGAGATGTGCAGGGCTCTTTCATCGCTGAAGCCATCATTGAGCATGTTGCCTCAGCACTTTCAGTCGACACTAACACCATAAGGAGGAAGAACCTTCATGACTTCGAGAGCCTTGTGGTGTTCTTCGGAGATTGTGCAGGTGAAGCTTCTACCTACAGCCTAGTTACCATGTTTGATAAGCTGGCCTCCTCTTCAGAATACGAGCGCCGAGCTGAAATGGTGGAGCACTTCAATAGAAGCAACAAGTGGAAGAAGCGTGGCATTTCTTGTGTGCCAATTACATATGAGGTCAGGCTTCGGCCAACTCCAGGCAAGGTGTCTATCATGAATGATGGTTCCATTGCTGTAGAGGTCGGAGGGGTTGAGATAGGCCAAGGGTTGTGGACAAAAGAGGACCCAGGGTCTTACAACATCTTATGAAACAAAAAAGGAGAGAAAAAAGATTAGACAATTGCCAGCTAACTATTGGCATGTGTATGTTTGGATTCCCGGCTAATTGGTGCATATGTCCCTAGCAATGAACTATTAGACCCATCACAGAGCCCAACCCAACAGCAGCAGCAAGCCGGCAACCCCGTCACACGCATCAGCTCTCGTGTGTCACAGGCAGGAACACACAACTACACATCCCGTGAAATCAAGCAGAGTCTGATCTCAGCTGTGCCGCCGCGTTCAAATAGGCACACAGGGAGTAGCTACCGGTGAAGGTCGCAACGAGGCAGCAAGGCCAAAACCTAGCTGGCTGGTACAATCCTATCCCCCATGTACCCAGAAGGCAGGTACGCACCTAGGAGTACAAACGAAGATCCATTGCAAAATTTCTTCAAAATCTACTCGAAACCACATGATTTCATCCACACATTCGCCTGCCCGACACTTATTTAGTTTATTTTTTTCCCTCTATTGTTCATGACTCCTGATTCGCAAGACCACAGCTCGCTATTGCTACCTCTTCTTCTGTACATCAGAGCTAACATACAGGCAAGCTCGGCATGTCATGCCGTTCTTTAGTATTTTACATAGACTGATTAAGCCCTCTCACCATAGGCAGTGTGCCTGCTGGATCTATGCTTCAGCAGTGGCCGTTGGGCCGGCAGCGGACATGCTCTCCAGGTACCTCTCGACGACATCCAGGGCCGCAGAGCTCCTTGACGACAGGCATCGTCGCCGGCACGTCCATCTGGAACGTGATGGCGGAGTTTGCTGGACCAGTGCAAACCGAGAATTCCTTCCTGGCGGCCCTGATGGCCTCCCTCATTGCGCAGTGCACTGAGGAAGCTAGAAGAAGCGGAGGCTCGCCCGATGCTGCAAACAAAGATCCGAAGCACATTATGTCACGGTTGCAGGCAGCAATTGTCAGTGAGTTCAAATTGCAGCTAACACAGTCTGTGGTAATGTGAGGGATTGAATTGTGAGAAAGGGCTCACCTTTGGAAGAGAGGACACGCTTCTGGTCACGGGCGCTGTTGATCAGCTCAACATTGAACTGCTTTGGGATGGTGTCAACCGTGGGGATCTTGTACGTCCATGTGCCATCATGGATGACCAACCCGTCAGAGTTCGTTGTGTACTCCTCGTTTGTGAAGAAGCCTACTCCTTGGACGAATGCACCTTCCACCTGTGTTAATGAACAACAATGTTTAGAGAGCAGCATATTTCCTTTGATGAAGTGATCAGCAGGAGCGGTTTTTCTTTTGGGGCTGACCTGGCCCAAATCGACAGCAGGGTTCAAGCTTTGCCCACAATCGTAGACAAGGTCACTCCTTAGAATTGTTGTGGCTCCTGTCAGGACATCAATTTCCACCTGTGATTGAAATTTCCAATCATGTGTCAGCATTGGGCAGGACTGAAGATGCAGCCTCAAACAATTTGGGCTTGCTAACTGCGCTTGTTGTGCTTTTCTTGCAGTTTGGATAAGGGGGTACCTCACTAATGCCAGCTCCGTAGTTCAAATAGCTTGTGAAAGTTGGAGCAGGGGTCCAGTATGCATGTGCCGATAAGTTCACACTCGCCATACTTGCCTGCAAATGAGCAACAAAATGACATGACCAATTGAAATACTGGCAAATATTGTGTTCCTCAGAATCATGGGATCTCCTCACTAAATTGCTACTGCTGTTGCTTGCCGTTTGTTAATGTCTCAAAGGAAGGAGACAAGGATTTAAAATTTTTGTTTTGTTGGCATGGTTGTGAGAAAATTGGGAATTTACAAGCTTATCCTCACCTGAGCAATCAAGGCACTCCATTCCACTGTGCCAGCCTTAGCCTCCAGATTCTCCTTGATTGGCTTCAGTCTCTCGACGAGCACAACACACGACTGTCGAACCGCTTCACAGCTAGTTTCAGAAGTGGTGCTCCCACCGGTGAACCCTCCCTGGATCATGCTCCAACGTATCGGCCTGAATGACCCGAACCTTGTCCAGTAGGCTTTCGCCGCCGTCAGGACACAGCTCTCCCAATCCGAATGCCGTCATCTGCTTCACTTTTGTCCACAACCCTTGGCCTATCTCAACCCCTCCGACCTCTACAGCAATGGAACCATCATTCATGATAGACACCTTGCCTGGAGTTGGCCGAAGCCTGACCTCATATGTAATTGGCACACAAGGAAATGCCACGCTTCTTCCACTTGTTGCTTCTATTGAAGTGCTCCACCATTTCAGCTCGGCGCTCGTATTCTGAAGAGGAGGCCAGCTTATCAAACATGGTAACTAGGCTGTAGGTAGAAGCTTCACCTGCACAATCTCCGAAGAACACCACAAGGCTCTCGAAGTCATGAAGGTTCTTCCTCCTTATGGTGTTAGTGTCGACTGAAAGTGCTGAGGCAACATGCTCAATGATGGCTTCAGCGATGAAAGAGCCCTGCACATCTCCAGGACCCCTCATTGCTGATTTTGATGAGACATTTGTCTTGCAGACCTTGGTGTCAAATGCAAGATTGCCCCAGTTGTACTTTTTGAGAGCACCTATGATAGCAGGTGGCATCGTTGGGCTCACATCTGGCGATATTCCTGCATTGATCCCAAGATCAATGTGCAAGGCTGTGATCTTGCCATCTGACTTGAACCCAACAGAGTACTTCCACCTTCATAGGATGTCGACCGCCTGCCATTATCATGTCTGTCTTGCGATCGAGGTACATCCGAACTGGACGCTGTAGCTTGAATGCGGCAACCCGCACATGCACATGCAACCTGACAGAGGAAATTCAGTCAGCTATAACACATTTTTTTCCTCAATCTGATCATATTGTGAATATTACTTCGCCGTACATTGGTAACTGAAAATAGAAAAGTTCAGCATAAGCTCTAGTTATTTAGGACTTACATGTATTGCTTTCATTGCCTTTCCACCAAAGCCTCCCCCGACTCTTCTGGTGATGAGGCGGACATTATGAAATGGAATGCCAAGGCACTTTGCAACCACATTTTGTGTGACCTCAGGAATTTGTGTTGAAGAATAGATGGTTATGCAGTTATCTTCATCAGGAATAGCTAGCGCCACTTGTGTCTCCATGTAGAAATAGTATTGGGATTCAAGTTTTACCTGCAGAAACAAAAATGCCAAGCATGAGTTGTTTTGCCCTTGCGGGAAAGTCAAGTATACATCCTCTTTAAACATTACAAAGTATGTACCTCGGCTGATAGAATCTTGTGATCAGCTTCAGACATCCCTTGGTTGTAATCACCAACTGGCTTAGGAGCTACAAATGGGGGGACTTGGAAGTAGCTGCTTCGTTGGATTGCATCTTCTATTGTCAGAATTGGTGGCTGCAGATTTTCTGTGCTATACTCAATAACGGCTTGCTTTGCTGCCATGTAGGCATACTTCTGTGTTTCAGCAATCTGAGTGATTGAAAAATCAACATGATGCAGTAAGGTTGGATAGACACAAACATATAAACCGTTTTGTGAAATCTTAAGAACACTTAAGAAATATTACCACAACACCAATATTTTGACCAGCAAATTCAGCAACTGGATCTGCAAAAAGTGCTTCTTCTCCGAACCCCGGGAAGCTGGAACCAACATTTTGTCCCACCGCTTGGAATATCCTTTGCGGTGATAACTGTGATGGACCTTCTGTGAAGCCAAAGATGATTTAAAGTTGATAGCCTTTACATGGGCATGAGGGTGGGGTGCTATAGATAAATGCTCCATAGAGGCAATCTTTGGGAGCAGGGATATCATCAACGTACACAGCTTCCCCTGTGTCAGTAAAAGGAATATGGTTAAGGGGCATTGTCTTGTGGAGAAACTTCAGGCACTAAAAAATGTTCAGGGGTGACACTTATTGGGACAGTTCAGCGATGACTAAAATTAGTGTGTCAGAATTGAACAGAAGGACCATTATATGGTTTCTTTGCGGAGTATGCTGAAGAAAAAAGTTATGATGATCTTATGAACATGTTTATTTGTGTATTGGAAATAAGATTGTATACCTGAAGCTTGGATCTCTGCCCCTGCTTTCTTAATTGGCTTGCCAACTGGTTTGTATTCATCAGTCAAAAACATTTCTTGTCTTGATCGTATTGGCAAATCATTGCTGTCCAACTTAAGATGCTTCTCCGGTGAGTGCTCGATGGCACCGTTTGTGGCTCCTAAGCCAGTTGGTGATTACAACCAAGGGATGTCTGAAGCTGATCACAAGATTCTATCAGCCGAGGTACATACTTTGTAATGTTTATAGAGGATGTATACTTGACTTTCCCGCAAGGGCAAACAACTCATGCTTGGCATTTTTTGTTTCTGCAGGTAAAACTTGAATCCCAATACTATTTCTACATGGAGACCACAAGTGGCGCTAGCTATTCCTGATGAAGATAACTGCATAACCATCTATTCTTCAACACAAATTCCTGAGGGTCACACAAAATGTGGTTGCAAAGTGCCTTGGCATTCCATTTCATAATGTCCGCCTCATCACCAGAAGAGTCGGGGGAGGCTTTGGTGGAAAGGCAATGAAAGCAATACATGTAAGTCCTAAATAACTAGAGCTTATGCTGAACTTTTCTATTTTCAGTTACCAATGTACGGCGAAGTAATATTCACAATATGATCAGATTGAGGGAAAAAATGTGTTATAGCTGACTGAATTTCCTCTGTCAGGTTGCATGTGCATGTGCGGTTGCCGCATTCAAGCTACAGCGTCCAGTTCGGATGTACCTCGATCGCAAGACAGACATGATAATGGCAGGCGGTCGACATCCTATGAAGGTGAAGTACTCTGTTGGGTTCAAGTCAGATGGCAAGATCACAGCCTTGCACATTGGATCTTGGGGATCAATGCAGGAATATCGCCAGATGTGAGCCCAACGATGCCACCTGCTATCATAGGTGCTCTCAAAAAGTACAACTGGGGCAATCTTGCATTTGACACCAAGGTCTGCAAGACAAATGTCTCATCAAAATCAGCAATGAGGGGTCCTGGAGATGTGCAGGGCTCTTTCATCGCTGAAGCCATCATTGAGCATGTTGCCTCAGCACTTTCAGTCGACACTAACACCATAAGGAGGAAGAACCTTCATGACTTCGAGAGCCTTGTGGTGTTCTTCGGAGATTGTGCAGGTGAAGCTTCTACCTACAGCCTAGGTTACCATGTTTGATAAGCTGGCCTCCTCTTCAGAATACGAGCGCCGAGCTGAAATGGTGGAGCACTTCAATAGAAGCAACAAGTGGAAGAAGCGTGGCATTTCTTGTGTGCCAATTACATATGAGGTCAGGCTTCGGCCAACTCCAGGCAAGGTGTCTATCATGAATGATGGTTCCATTGCTGTAGAGGTCGGAGGGGTTGAGATAGGCCAAGGGTTGTGGACAAAAGTGAAGCAGATGACGGCATTCGGATTGGGGAGAGCTGTGTCCTGACGGCGGCGAAAGCCTACTGGACAAGGTTCGGGTCATTCAGGCCGATACGTTGAGCATGATCCAGGGAGGGTTCACCGGTGGGAGCACCACTTCTGAAACTAGCTGTGAAGCGGTTCGACAGTCGTGTGTTGTGCTCGTCGAGAGGACTGAAGCCAATCAAGGAGAATCTGGAGGCTAAGGCTGGCACAGTGGAATGGAGTGCCTTGATTGCTCAGGTGAGGATAAGCTTGTAAATTCCAATTTTCTCACAACCATGCCAACAAAACAAAAATTTTAAATCCTTGTCTCCTTCCTTTGAGACATTAACAAACGGCAAGCAACAGCAGTAGCAATTTAGTGAGGAGATCCCATGATTCTGAGGAACACAATATTTGCCAGTATTTCAATTGGTCATGTCATTTTGTTGCTCATTTGCAGGGCAAGTATGGCGAGTGTGAACTTATCGGCACATGCATACTGGACCCCCCCCTGCTCCAACTTTCACAAGCTATTTGAACTACGGAGCTGGCATTAGTGAGGGTTACCCCTTATCCAAACTGCAAGAAAAGCACAACAAGCGCAGTTAGCAAGCCAAATTGTTTGAGGCTGCATCTTCAGTCCTGCCCCAATGCTGACACATGATTGGAAATTTCAATCACAGGTGGAAATTGATGTCCTGACAGGAGCCACAACAATTCTAAGGGAGTGACCTTGTCTACGATTGTGGGCAAAGCTTGAACCCTGCTGTCGATTTGGGCCAGGTCAGCCCCAAAAGAAAAACCGCTCCTGCTGATCACTTCATCAAAGGAAATATGCTGCTCTCTAAACATTGTTGTTCATTAACACAGGTGGAAGGTGCATTCGTCCAAGGAGTAGGCTTCTTCACAAACGAGGAGTACACAACGAACTCTGACGGGTTGGTCATCCATGATGGCACATGGACGTACAAGATCCCCACGGTTGACACCATCCCAAAGCAGTTCAATGTTGAGCTGATCAACAGCGCCCGTGACCAGAAGCGTGTCCTCTCTTCCAAAGGTGAGCCCTTTCTCACAATTCAATCCCTCACATTACCACAGACTGTGTTAGCTGCAATTTGAACCTCACTGACAATTGCTGCCTGCAACCGTGACATAATGTGCTTCGGATCTTTGTTTGCAGCATCGGGCGAGCCTCCGCTTCTTCTAGCTTCCTCAGTGCACTGCGCAATGAGGGAGGCCATCAGGGGCCGCCAGGAAGGAATTCTCGGTTTGCACTGGTCCAGCAAACTCCGCCATCACGTTCCAGATGGACGTGCCGGCGACGATGCCTGTCGTCAAGGAGCTCTGCGGCCTGGATGTCGTCGAGAGGTACCTGGAGAGCATGTCCGCTGCCGGGCCCAACGGCCACTGCTGAAGCATAGATCCAGCAGGCACACTGCCTATGGTGAGAGGGCTTAATCAGTCTATGTAAAATACTAAAGAACGGCATGACATGCCGAGCTTGCCTGTATGTTAGCTCTGATGTACAGAAGAAGAGGTAGCAATAGCGAGCTGTGGTCTTGCGAATCAGGAGTCATGAACAATAGAGGAAAAAAATAAACTAAATAAGTGTCGGGCAGGCGAATGTGTGGATGAAATCATGTGGTTTCGAGTAGATTTTGAAGAAATTTTGCAATGGATCTTCGTTTGTACTCCTAGGTGCGTACCTGCCCTTCTGGGTACATGGGGGATAGGATTGTACCAGCCAGCTAGGTTTGGCCTTGCTGCCTCGTTGCGACCTTCACCGGTAGCTACTCCCTGTGTGCCTATTTGAACGCGGCGGCACAGCTGAGATCAGACTCTGCTTGATTTCACGGGATGTGTAGTTGTGTGTTCCTGCCTGTGACACACGAGAGCTGATGCTGTGACGGGGTTGCCGGCTTGCTGCTGCTGTTGGGTTGGGGCTCTGTGATGGGTCTAATAGTTCATTGCTAGGGACATATGCACCAATTAGCCGGGAATCCAAACATACACATGCCAATAGGTTAGCTGGCAATTGTCTAATCTTTTTTTCTCTCCTTTTTTGTTTTTCATAAGATGTTGTAAGACCCTGGGTCCTCTTTTGTTCTAATAAATTCCAGTAGGGGGCAACCCCTCCTGTTCTCCTAAAAAAAAGTTAGCTGGCTAATTTTTAGCTCTGGCTAACAATTTGTCAGGCGATCCAAACAAGCTCAATCTATATTCCATTAATGACACTATGGACAGAAGTTGATGTTCAGTGTTATAATTCTTTAGATTCCAAATTCTCAGCATTTAGATAAGACTAGGAAGGAAGGGACTCCTCGCCCCGTCGGTTACAACAGCTACAACATATAGGCTTTCTACTAGAAATAACTAAGCAAAAGACATATCATCTAGTTAATGCTATGGGCTAAATTGCTCCAACCTATTTGAACTCATAGTCTAAACTAAGATGGGACCTACTTGTAAATAGAAATATATTATCCCTTCAACTTTCTCTCAAAAAAATAACGATGATATATTTATATCACTAGGTGCAGAAACAAGCACCCTTGACAAGGAGGGGCTTCACAGCACCCCATGCTCCAGCATTGAGCACCCAGAGAATCGTTCTCTGGCAAACGTTGCAGATGCTATTAGTTTGTGAAGGCAGACCTTGAGACAGTGATGTAGGACATTTTGGAACATGTACTATTATAACCTATGAGATGCCTTATTGAACTATTTGCTCAGAAGATGTAGAATATTTTTTTTTTATGTTTAAAGATTGTTCTAAAAGAGATTTGAAAGGTTGGGATATACCTAGAGATCTTTGTTTGGATAGGAGTGCTTGGAAAGCAGCTATTGATGTGCCTGAACCGTGACTAGGGGCTCATGTTGGGTTTCAACTCTGGCCTACCCCAACTTGCTTGGGACTAAAAGGCTTTGTTGTTGTTGTTTAAAGCTTGTTCTAAACTTTTGTGAATAAAGCATTGCCACAGAAAGGATAATTATATGTGTTAACAGAGCGCTGCCATCAAAATTATGTGATTATGTGCCAGGTCTACCACAGAACTTTGCAGGCAATATAAGAATGGGCATGAGAAAAGTAACCATCATTAAGCAGGATTTAAGGCACTTGGAACAGTGGATTACATACTGTGACAATCAAACCACTTAAAAAAAATACTACTGAACTCAGGTTCCAGCGACAAAGTTTAGAGAATGGGACATAAATGCAAAACTTGGAAAGATATATATAGGGTAACATGGCTTGTGCAGAAATGCACAATTAAAATATATTCAGTGCATGAACAAAAGTAAAACAAAACGGTTGTTGTTGACAATATAATACAAGTAGTAATTGTATAATATACAGCAGACATAGCGAATAATTGAGCATGATTTGAAATTGTTTAACATATATAAATACAAACTGTTCAACAAACAAAATGAAAACATCAAAATATACAGCGGATTTGAAACAACAAAAAGATAAACATTGGCAAATCAGTAAATTACTCTAAAGCAACTATGACTATCTTAGCCACTGTATCAGTTTAATAGGCAAATTGCAATCGATAATATATGTAAACAGTAAGCCAATTAACCAAATTAACTTACAATTTGAATTCACTCGCCGGTTAGTCATCTACTCCAATCAGCAGCAAGCCTCCGGCCGCCAGCCTCCCAGGTCACAGGATCACAGCAGTTCCGCGCTTCTGGCCGCCACCTCCGCGGCTCCGCCTTCCACTCAGTGCTCCAGCGCTGCAGCTTTGCATGTGGTCGCCGCCTCGCGCCCTCGTCGCGACGCCGCCTCGGCCGGACGGCCGCCCGTTGCCGCGCTGCGCCCGCAACCGCCACGCCGGAGTGAGCCGCCTGTCCGCCGCCTACTCGCCGGTGTGCGCCGGCCGCCGCCCTAGGCAGTTTTTTTTTTTGGTTTTCTTAAGGAGAATGGGGAACGAGAAGAAAGACAGCACGCCAAGCCGCTGGCCGTGCAACTGTGGGACTAGGGTAGTAGGGTGGGATGGTTTGCGTTAGGGCATGTTTGGTTGGATAGGACCGGTGGTTAGTTTTGGCTAAAAAAATAGCCCACTAAAATTGGACTATTTGATCCTCAGCTAATTATTAGCAATTTTTATTTCTCTTTCCTCGCCTACCCCTCTTCTCTCATCTCTCCTCACTCCACTCCACAGTCAGCATCTGCCTGACCGCCCCATCGCCCATGGCGACAACGAGCCCAGCATCGTCTTGGTGCCCGCCTGCACGCCTACCTCGGCTCATCGGCGATAGGGGCGGCTCATCAGAGGGCGGGGCGCGCCTGCGTGGGGCATGGAAGCTCCTCTGCGGGCCGTGGCGGGGGTACGCCCGCACATGGTGGGGGCCGCCGGGTCGGGACGATCGTGGCTCCAGCCCTCGGTGTCGATGGCGGGCTCGTGCCTCCTCTGCGAGCACAGGTGTGCCGGCAGCAGGATCCAGACGGGCGGCGGCGGCCTGGCCGTGGCTTGCTCCGCATCGGCGGCGGCAGCGGCGCCACGACCGTGCCAGGGACCCGCATGACCTGTGACGGGATCCGGACGGGTGGCGTGACCGAAGGAAGAGGAGAGAGGGACGTGGCGGCGTTGGTGAAGAAAGGCGCGCGGAGATGGTGATGGCGGAGATCCGAAGCAGCGCGAGGACGCGCTCGTCTAGAAGAGGCCCGAAGCGGGACCGAGGGAAGGGGAACGCCCGCGCGTGGATAGGGTTGTGGGTATCGGTGTCTTTTCCCAATCGGGTGGAACTTTAGCCCCTGATAGTTGCGTTGTATGGACTAGTGAGCTAACAACTAGTTAGTACTTTGGCTAAACTTTAGCCCACCAATTAGTTCACCTGTTTGGGTCCTTAAGGGCTAAAGTTTAGCAACTAATTGTTAGCCCAAGAAATCCAAACAAGGCCTTAATTGTTGGATTAAACATTTTCAAACTGCAAAATTTATAGAAAAGTGCATTAAAATTTATGATATAAAATTAATATATTTTGATACACTATAAATCACTCTCTCTCTCTCCGTTCCAATTTATAGGTTATTTTGACTTTTCTAGATACAAAACTTTTATTACGTATCTAAATAGACATATCGTACATCTAAGCGCATAACAAAGACTAGATATCTAAAAAGACAGAACAACCTATAATTTGGGATAGAGGGTGGTATATAGTACAAACTATGTATCTAGAAAAACAAAAAAGTTCTTATAATTTAGAATAGAGAGAGAGAGAGTGATTTATAGTGTATCAAAATATATTAATTTTATATCATAAATTTTAATGCACTTTTCTATAAATTTTGCAGTTTGAAAATGTTTAATCCAACAATTAAGGCCTTGTTTGGATTTCTTGGGCTAACAATTAGTTGCTAAACTTTAGCCCTTAAGGACCCAAACAGGTGAACTAATTGGTGGGCTAAAGTTTAGCCAAAGTACTAACTAGTTGTTAGCTCACTAGTCCATACAACGCAACTATCAGGGGCTAAAGTTCCACCCGATTGGGAAAAAGACACCGATACCCACAACCCTATCCACGCGCGGGCGTTCCCCTTCCCTCGGTCCCGCTTCGGGCCTCTTCTAGACGAGCGCGTCCTCGCGCTGCTTCGGATCTCCGCCATCACCATCTCCGCGCGCCTTTCTTCACCAACGCCGCCACGTCCCTCTCTCCTCTTCCTTCGGTCACGCCACCCGTCCGGATCCCGTCACAGGTCATGCGGGTCCCTGGCACGGTCGTGGCGCCGCTGCCGCCGCCGATGCGGAGCAAGCCACGGCCAGGCCGCCGCCGCCCGTCTGGATCCTGCTGCCGGCACACCTGTGCTCGCAGAGGAGGCACGAGCCCGCCATCGACACCGAGGGCTGGAGCCACGATCGTCCCGACCCGGCGGCCCCCACCATGTGCGGGCGTACCCCCGCCACGGCCCGCAGAGGAGCTTCCATGCCCCACGCAGGCGCGCCCCGCCCTCTGATGAGCCGCCCCTATCGCCGATGAGCCGAGGTAGGCGTGCAGGCGGGCACCAAGACGATGCTGGGCTCGTTGTCGCCATGGGCGATGGGGCGGTCAGGCAGATGCTGACTGTGGAGTGGAGTGAGGAGAGATGAGAGAAGAGGGGTAGGCGAGGAAGAGAAATAAAAATTGCTAATAATTAGCTGAGGATCAAATAGTCCAATTTTAGTGGGCTATTTTTTTAGCCAAAACTAACCACCGGTCCTATCCAACCAAACATGCCCTAACGCAAACCATCCCACCCTACTACCCTAGTCCCACAGTTGCACGGCCAGCGGCTTGGCGTGCTGTCTTTCTTCTCGTTCCCCATTCTCCTTAAAGAAAACCAAAAAAAAAAACTGCCTAGGGGCGGCCGGCGCACACCGGCGAGTAGGCGGCGGACAGGCGGCTCACTCCGGCGTGGCGGTTGCGGGCGCAGCGCGGCAACGGGCGGCCGTCCGGCCGAGGCGGCGTCGCGACGAGGGCGCGAGGCGGCGACCACATGCAAAGCTGCAGCGCTGGAGCACTGAGTGGAAGGCGGAGCCGCGGAGGTGGCGGCCAGAAGCGCGGAACTGCTGTGATCCTGTGACCTGGGAGGCTGGCGGCCGGAGGCTTGCTGCTGATTGGAGTAGATGACTAACCGGCGAGTGAATTCAAATTGTAAGTTAATTTGGTTAATTGGCTTACTGTTTACATATATTATCGATTGCAATTTGCCTATTAAACTGATACAGTGGCTAAGATAGTCATAGTTGCTTTTAGAGTAATTTACTGATTTGCCAATGTTTATCTTTTTGTTGTTTCAAATCCGCTGTATATTTTGATGTTTTCATTTTGTTTGTTGAACAGTTTGTATTTATATATGTTAAACAATTTCAAATCATGCTCAATTATTTGCTATGTCTGCTGTATATTATACAATTACTACTTGTATTATATTGTCAACAACAACCGTTTTGTTTTACTTTTGTTCATGCACTGAAATATATTTTAATTGTGCATTTCTGCACAAGCCATGTTACCCTATATATATCTTTCCAAGTTTTGCATTTATGTCCCATTCTCTAAACTTTGTCGCTGGAACCTGAGTTCAGTAGTATTTTTTTTAAGTGGTTTGATTGTCACAGTATGTAATCCACTGTTCCAAGTGCCTTAAATCCTGCTTAATGATGGTTACTTTTCTCATGCCCATTCTTATATTGCCTGCAAAGTTCTGTGGTAGACCTGGCACATAATCACATAATTTTGATGGCAGCGCTCTGTTAACACATATAATTATCCTTTCTGTGGCAATGCTTTATTCACAAAAGTTTAGAACAAGCTTTAAACAACAACAACAAAGCCTTTTAGTCCCAAGCAAGTTGGGGTAGGCCAGAGTTGAAACCCAACATGAGCCCCTAGTCACGGTTCAGGCACATCAATAGCTGCTTTCCAAGCACTCCTATCCAAACAAAGATCTCTAGGTATATCCAACCTTTCAAATCTCTTTTAGAACAATCTTTAAACATAAAAAAAAAATATTCTACATCTTCTGAGCAAATAGTTCAATAAGGCATCTCATAGGTTATAATAGTACATGTTCCAAAATGTCCTACATCACTGTCTCAAGGTCTGCCTTCACAAACTAATAGCATCTGCAACGTTTGCCAGAGAACGATTCTCTGGGTGCTCAAGCTGGAGCATGGGGTGCTGTGAAGCCCCTCCTTGTCAAGGGTGCTTGTTTCTGCACCTAGTGATATAAATATATCATCGTTATTTTTTTGAGAGAAAGTTGAAGGGATAATAA
>JAHUYU010001268.1:0-13131 GCA_030439765.1 Tripidium arundinaceum | reverse complement strand
ACAGTGTCCATGGTAGTTTCTATAGCATTGATTATCTTGCCATGTAGATGTTTTGCTGACGTGGAAGAACAATTAAAGAAGAGAGGTAGAAATTGTTTCTCCCCTGATAAAACGTTTCTCGGGCTCCAACGGGCCAAGAAAACACCATCCTGCGTTGGGGCGCCCATGTCATTTCCATCGGCTTCATTTCGCACCACAGCAGGATCCCGTGCACTTTTCTCCTAGCCGCCTTCGCCCCCCTCACCCGAGCCATCCGTGAGCATGCACCCATCGTCCTCCCATCTTCTGCGCCACTATCCTGGGCGGAGAGGAGCGGCTCCAATCGACCCTCTTCTGCCCAACTGATCCCCAACCGATGCCCGGCTCTACCCCCCTGACCTAGATGTGCTATACTCATCCCCAATCGATCCTGCTCCATCTGCTTCTCATCCTTAATCTCTGCAAGGATGGATCAATAGGGAAAGGGAGGCGTGGAACGAGACAAAAGATCGAAGAAGTCTTCTAGCTCCAGACGACGCACTAGTGCAAGCAGCAGGTGCTCCTACCTCTGTTGCCTCCGTCGGTGCTCTTATGATCATATCTCTTCTGGCCCAGTCTTCAATTGTTCACCTTATTCTTATCTGCAGTTGATTATTTGCAGAAGTGTACATCAGTGCATGTACCTGCAGAGTATCATGTGCATAGTTGGTACTTGGTCGCTGGATTTGTCTCACGTGTATAGTTGAGCATCACCTAACTGTAAATATATGAGGCTACATGGATCATGGATGCTTGTTGTAGCTGATCAACTCATTTTTGTGATGTATGCATGTGGTCATTAAATTTCCTCCCTCTCTCTCTCTCTCTCTCTCAACTGCTCAAAGAAACTATGGGTTGGGACTGCCCTTAGGCTCCTTTTCTCTCCCTAACATAGTAACATAATGATGCTGTGCGTTCGAGGTCCCATAACGTAACTTTGACCCTTGATTTTTATTGTAATATATTTGTCGACTCTGTGAATTATAATATCACGCGACTACTTTTTCGGATTAATCTATTCATATCAAATTCAAATGCACAATATTGATGTCCAAACATTAGTATGATTCCATAAAATACAACACACGAGCCACTTTTTCATGACTGAGGGGAGAATTGTTGTTGATTTCTGTAAAGTTCAAATTATTAGTTATTTTTACATAGCCTCATTTGGAAGGAAAAATAACATCCTGTAGCGTTGCAGTTTCTGTGTAGAACATTGGAACTTCTGTGAGAATGTAATCAAAGCTAAGACATTATGACTTTGATTTTGTCAACAGAATCCAACAAACCAAGAAAACAAAGAGCAAATCGCAAAGCGGAAAAGAAGATACTTGTTAGAAACTGTGCAATGCATATTTGAACAAGAAATTATTCTTTATCAAACTCACTGATCAGACTCTCGACGACTTGACTTGCTTGTCGTGTCCTTGACATGCGTCCTAGGAAGGTCATCAGCGTGTGAGGTACGATGCTGTGAAATTACCCCTTTCCTTTCTCTTTCTCGTATGTCAGAGAATTGTGAGCTGCCAGATCCATGGGAGGGAGGCTGTGGAGCAGAAGGTGCATATTCCCCAGCTTCTAAAGAAGTCTGGTCTCGCTTGACCTTTCTCCGTTTAGAAACATTACTAGGGTCACTGTCTTCTTTCAAAGAAGTCCCCTTTTCCCTATCCCTGTCATCTACCTATACAATCAACAAAGGATCTGTAAGTCAAACATGTGGTTCTTGAAGTTAAAGCCACCTTACAAGGCAGCATATGTGAAATTACAGCTATAGGATTCTTCTGCTGTCAAATGGCAGCTAACAATCATGGAATACAGAACAAATGTAAAATTGTACTGATACAACAAAAAAGAAGAGTACAGTGTGGTCACACACCAGATGCAGGACATAAATTGGTAAAGACATCTTTTACCTTGTTTGATAAAGTATCCCTATCCTCACGCTTTCTATCACGAATATCTTCCTCTCTTCTGTGCTTCCCATCATCCTGAAATGATGAAGTATTCTCCTCTGACTGCCTCCTTTCTCTCTCATCGCGCCTGGGAGATGACCTTTGAACATGCCTGGAGCTCCCACCCCTTCGGTCAGCATCTACTTCACGTCGGTTGGCACCAACTGATTGGGGTACAAAACTTGCGGGAAGAGGTGGGGGTGGTGGCAAACTTTGCCCTCGGAATCGTTCATCAGAAGAATGTGTCCGGTCCACCGAAGGTTCAGCATATTTAACTTTATTCCTCTCATCCTTATTTCTGTCCTCTCTACCTTTTTCAAGGGAAATCTTCAGTGGTTGTACGTGCAGTGGATGAACCTCCAAAACCTGTGTCTGATGAGGGGGTTAAAGTTTCTTCAAAACCTACTTCAGAATCTGAGGTATCTGTCAGTTCATGTCTTTAGCTTATATTTTGTTATTCTGCATGGTTATTATACATTATTACTTGAATTCAAGGGAAAAGAAAACACAAGAACACTTAGCCAACACTCCCATCACTAAATATATGCCTGTTTTCACTTGGACTATGCGTCTTTATCATTATTTCGGCCTGCTCAATCTGTGGTCCTTCTTTCAGTAGTACTGAGTTTTAAAAGTCTGCCTGCCTGAATCCATATCAATTTATATTTAGTGAAACTATATTAATTGATTGAATAGTAATTTCTTCTCTCCATATTTTTTTGTCACGATTTCAATTATTTGTTCGAAAGCCTGGTTATTAGTGCCTACTTTTGGCCTCTATATTTTCATGGGCACTGTTTGCCGCCAAAGTCTTGTGCTATTTGGATTTTGTCAGGTTGTACTCGATGTTTGATATCATTAATTACAAAGCTAATTTAATATGTATAGCATGGAAAGAGTCTAGGTTCTCATAGTTTTAGGCAACACGTGGCTATGGCTAAACAGGAGGGAGGGGGGGGGGGGGGGGTGTGAGGGAGGTAGCTTCTTGACTCATTATTTAATTATTGAATTCCACAGGGGCGTAGCTTGTCCTAAAGGTGTCTTATAATCAATAAATATCATTAATCATTATGCTTGTATGCATATCAGTGAGCAATGTTGTGCGGGACATGAGCTTTTGGAATTTATTTCAGTTCTTTTATGCAACAGACAAGAGCAACACAAAAGCGTGCTGCTGGCAATGCTGGGAAGGTAATGAAGCATGATGTTGCAAAGGAAGATGCAAAAGCTGGGAAATCTACCAGCTGGAATGTAAATCAACAAGTCTCTACTGTTGATAGAGAAGCATTGTCTCATGCAGCTGATGCTGCCCAAGAAACCAGTACCACTATTAGCAATGGTAACTTGCATCCAGTGCCGTGGAAGGTTTCGCCATCTTCTCAAAGAAATGCAGTTACACATAATGGAGCAGCTAATCCCTCTGGTGAGTCTACTGATCTGATTGACTCTACTGTGAGACAGCAAAAAAGACCTCCGATTGAGGAGCAAGATAGATCAGGTAAACGGAGGAAAGGAGAAAATGAACCTGATTTGAGTGAACACCATGTAGACAAGGAAAAGAGTTTGGACTCACGTGTCGGAGATAAGTTTCGTTCAGTGGATTATGAGAAGATTGCTAATGAGGAACAAAACTTAAGTAGGGCAGGCAAAATGAAAGAGAAATCTGATGATAAATACGACAGAGATCCTAGGGAAAAATTAGATCGAGGTGAAAGGCGTCGTGGGGAAGATGCCATTGAGAGATCAACAGATAGATTGTCGGAGAGGAGAGAACGTTCTATTGAAAGGATGCAAGAGAGAGTTACAGATAAAGCCCTTGAAAAAGGTAGAGAGGACAGAAATAAGGATGAGAGGAATAAAGTTAAATATGCTGAACCTTCGGTGGACCGGACACATTCTTCTGATGAACGATTCCGAGGGCAAAGTTTGCCACCACCCCCACCTCTTCCCGCAAGTTTTGTACCCCAATCAGTTGGTGCCAACCGACGTGAAGTAGATGCTGACCGAAGGGGTGGGAGCTCCAGGCATGTTCAAAGGTCATCTCCCAGGCGCGATGAGAGAGAAAGGAGGCAGTCAGAGGAGAATACTTCATCATTTCAGGATGATGGGAAGCACAGAAGAGAGGAAGATATTCGTGATAGAAAGCGTGAGGATAGGGATACTTTATCAAACAAGGTAAAAGATGTCTTTACCAATTTATGTCCTGCATCTGGTGTGTGACCACACTGTACTCTTCTTTTTTGTTGTATCAGTACAATTTTACATTTGTTCTGTATTCCATGATTGTTAGCTGCCATTTGACAGCAGAAGAATCCTATAGCTGTAATTTCACATATGCTGCCTTGTAAGGTGGCTTTAACTTCAAGAACCACATGTTTGACTTACAGATCCTTTGTTGATTGTATAGGTAGATGACAGGGATAGGGAAAAGGGGACTTCTTTGAAAGAAGACAGTGACCCTAGTAATGTTTCTAAACGGAGAAAGGTCAAGCGAGACCAGACTTCTTTAGAAGCTGGGGAATATGCACCTTCTGCTCCACAGCCTCCCTCCCATGGATCTGGCAGCTCACAATTCTCTGACATACGAGAAAGAGAAAGGAAAGGGGTAATTTCACAGCATCGTACCTCACACGCTGATGACCTTCCTAGGACGCATGTCAAGGACACGACAAGCAAGTCAAGTCGTCGAGAGTCTGATCAGTGAGTTTGATAAAGAATAATTTCTTGTTCAAATATGCATTGCACAGTTTCTAACAAGTATCTTCTTTTCCGCTTTGCGATTTGCTCTTTGTTTTCTTGGTTTGTTGGATTCTGTTGACAAAATCAAAGTCATAATGTCTTAGCTTTGATTACATTCTCACAGAAGTTCCAATGTTCTACACAGAAACTGCAACGCTACAGGATGTTATTTTTCCTTCCAAATGAGGCTATGTAAAAATAACTAATAATTTGAACTTTACAGAAATCAACAACAATTCTCCCCTCAGTCATGAAAAAGTGGCTCGTGTGTTGTATTTTATGGAATCATACTAATGTTTGGACATCAATATTGTGCATTTGAATTTGATATGAATAGATTAATCCGAAAAAGTAGTCGCGTGATATTATAATTCACAGAGTCGACAAATATATTACAATAAAAATCAAGGGTCAAAGTTACGTTATGGGACCTCGAACGCACAGCATCATTATGTTACTATGTTAGGGAGAGAAAAGGAGCCTAAGGGCAGTCCCAACCCATAGTTTCTTTGAGCAGTTGAGAGAGAGAGAGAGAGAGAGGGAGGAAATTTAATGACCACATGCATACATCACAAAAATGAGTTGATCAGCTACAACAAGCATCCATGATCCATGTAGCCTCATATATTTACAGTTAGGTGATGCTCAACTATACACGTGAGACAAATCCAGCGACCAAGTACCAACTATGCACATGATACTCTGCAGGTACATGCACTGATGTACACTTCTGCAAATAATCAACTGCAGATAAGAATAAGGTGAACAATTGAAGACTGGGCCAGAAGAGATATGATCATAAGAGCACCGACGGAGGCAACAGAGGTAGGAGCACCTGCTGCTTGCACTAGTGCGTCGTCTGGAGCTAGAAGACTTCTTCGATCTTTTGTCTCGTTCCACGCCTCCCTTTCCCTATTGATCCATCCTTGCAGAGATTAAGGATGAGAAGCAGATGGAGCAGGATCGATTGGGGATGAGTATAGCACATCTAGGTCAGGGGGGTAGAGCCGGGCATCGGTTGGGGATCAGTTGGGCAGAAGAGGGTCGATTGGAGCCGCTCCTCTCCGCCCAGGATAGTGGCGCAGAAGATGGGAGGACGATGGGTGCATGCTCACGGATGGCTCGGGTGAGGGGGGCGAAGGCGGCTAGGAGAAAAGTGCACGGGATCCTGCTGTGGTGCGAAATGAAGCCGATGGAAATGACATGGGCGCCCCAACGCAGGATGGTGTTTTCTTGGCCCGTTGGAGCCCGAGAAACGTTTTATCAGGGGAGAAACAATTTCTACCTCTCTTCTTTAATTGTTCTTCCACGTCAGCAAAACATCTACATGGCAAGATAATCAATGCTATAGAAACTACCATGGACACTGTGTTGGGACTGCCCTAAGAAGCCTCAAACAAGGCCAATAGGGCAAGTTCTTGTATGGAAGAGTTGCGAAGAAAGAATAAAAACTACGACCAACGATCCATATCCATCTCATATGGCCAAATGCCCTTGAGACCTTTGGCCCTTGCCATACACCGTAAAAGGCGTCATCTCTAATGTTCTTTAGGTATTAAGACTAGGTGAGGCCCCCCTCAAAAACACAACCATTTCTATGTTTTCAAATCCACCAAGCAACTAACTCAACTTGAGAATGAAGCCCTTGTGATATTGCTTAGCCACTTGATGCCTAGCCTGGCGCCACCATTCAGTGAAGATAGTGTCATTTGGCCCTGGTGCTTGCTGTTGCAGACCAATCTAGCAAACCACACTTGTATCACTTCATCCAAAATCTTGCATACGCAGCTCGTATGCCCCCATCTTCGTCAATCAAACTATATCTAATCTGGATCCTCTAGAATTACATATACACGTTCTAATGCTACCTAGTTGGCTTGACATTGCCCTGCTGAAAAGCTGCTACAGTCCTATGGCGGAAGATGGAAATGATTTCTTGGGCTGTGATGAGACCTTGATGAACTTCCGACTAAAATGATGTATCTTTAGCCAAATGTTGGTTGTTGTAGTAGTTTTGGTATATAATTGATCACCAAATGATTAACATATAGAAAATTGCCCAATGTTCCATCTACTATGACAATGACGAGTGGGGCCTTGTCTGGCGGTAACTGCATGCCGTGCATGATTGGTGTTTTTGGCAAGCCCTGGCTTTGGTCGTTACTAGGTTTGAAAGCAAATCCCCCCTGTAACAGCATGGTTTACGTATTCGTTAAGTTTTCTTAAATTGTGGCGATCCTTTGTAACAAAAGGAAAATATTAATCGCATCTTACCTCATATGTTTGAATCGTTTTCAATAAATGTATTGCGTTTATGCAAATGAAAGGCAAATATAACAGCAAATCAGTAAGCCACATTTTTTTTCTCCTATACTTTTGTAGTCATAAAAGAATTACTTTTGTAGTATTATGATTTCTGGTGCTATTCACTTGCACACGTTTACATTATTAACTATTTAACGACATTTGAATTGTGTTTTAAGAGCAATTCAATTTATTATGCTTGTAGTTCTGTTTCTCGAACGAACCTAACTTGGTTTAACTGCAGAATGCACGAGAGGGAATGGGAAGAGGAAAAGCGACCAAGAACTGAAACAAAAAGGAAGCATCGGAAATAGCTCATCAATGTTGACATGGATTCAGTTGAGCCTCATAAATTTTCTCCAAGCACAGTAGTCGATGCGCTTGAATTTCATGTTTTCGTGTAGTGAGAAAACATATTTCAGCATAGCTAAGCAGATCGTTTCTTAGTGTACTGCGCCAGTTAGGGGATGTGGAGCTTGAGATGATGGTAAAGCCTTTCCTGTCGAGCTCACCAATGCGAATTTAACAGATGGAGATGAGCCATGTTTAGCTTCATACATTTTGTGCTGTAAACAGTGTGGAATGTGGCATAGTGATTTGTACTGTGAACATAGATGGGTGGCTCACCATCCGGGTATTTTGTATTTTATTACTAACTGCTAACATGTTTGGTGTAGGGCATCACCATTTTTTGCATTGTGTAGGAATAGTGTTAGGGATGCAGCATAATTGAAATGTACATATTGTGGCCAGAAATTTTTTCGTTGCTATTCACCTGTTCGGGTTCATTAAAGTTTGCTCAAAGTTGGTTGTGCTGGTGTTCTGGTTATTGTTCTTGTCGTGGTTGTGAGCATGCCCATCGTACCACCCTCGCATAGAGAATGGTCCTTCCGTAGAATAAGAAATAGTACTCACACAACCAACTTATGGTGGTGTTGAAGGGTTTGGTGCGGCCAATGGAGATGAAGGGTGTGGTGAGGGCGATGGAGATGATTACGAGAATGTGGGTGCCTACAGTGATGACAACGATATGAGTAATGATGATGAATCTTATGGAGTTGGTGACAGATGAATATACTACACTTATTCGTAATGCACAAGATTTTTTGGAGGCCAGGTAAATAAATAAAAGCAAATGCAAGTTTTGTAACCTGGCTCTGCTACAATTTTCAGTCTGTTAAAGTTTGCCTGAAAAGTTATACAGTCAGCAAGTTTCACAGTTCACCGCCAATGGTAACCTAAGGCTCACTAGGAACAGGAATCTTCCCTGATTCCTACATAAATCCAACTGCATCTATAAAATCTCCTTGTAAGATCCCAGCGAAGTTTCTGCGTGCGCTCGAGACACAGCCTAATCAAAACACAGGAATAGGCCAGGATCGAAGGTGAGCTTGTCTTCCTTGCACGATTAGTCCCAACAATGGCAACATGGAACATGCTCACAACCACGACAAGAACAATAACCAGAACACCAGCACAACCAACTTTGAGCAAACTTTAATGAACCCGAACAGGTGAATAGCAACGAAAAAATTTCTGGCCACAATATGTACATTTCAATTATGCTGCATCCCTAACACTATTCCTACACAATGCAAAAAATGGTGATGCCCTACACCAAACATGTTAGCAGTTAGTAATAAAATACAAAATACCCGGATGGTGAGCCACCCATCTATGTTCACAGTACAAATCACTATGCCACATTCCACACTGTTTACAGCACAAAATGTATGAAGCTAAACATGGCTCATCTCCATCTGTTAAATTCGCATTGGTGAGCTCGACAGGAAAGGCTTTACCATCATCTCAAGCTCCACATCCCCTAACTGGCGCAGTACACTAAGAAACGATCTGCTTAGCTATGCTGAAATATGTTTTCTCACTACACGAAAACATGAAATTCAAGCGCATCGACTACTGTGCTTGGAGAAAATTTATGAGGCTCAACTGAATCCATGTCAACATTGATGAGCTATTTCCGATGCTTCCTTTTTGTTTCAGTTCTTGGTCGCTTTTCCTCTTCCCATTCCCTCTCGTGCATTCTGCAGTTAAACCAAGTTAGGTTCGTTCGAGAAACAGAACTACAAGCATAATAAATTGAATTGCTCTTAAAACACAATTCAAATGTCGTTAAATAGTTAATAATGTAAACGTGTGCAAGTGAATAGCACCAGAAATCATAATACTACAAAAGTAATTCTTTTATGACTACAAAAGTATAGGAGAAAAAAAATGTGGCTTACTGATTTGCTGTTATATTTGCCTTTCATTTGCATAAACGCAATACATTTATTGAAAACGATTCAAACATATGAGGTAGGATGCGATTAATATTTTCCTTTTGTTACAAAGGATCGCCACAATTTAAGAAAACTTAACGAATACGTAAACCATGCTGTTACAGGGGGATTTGCTTTCAAACCTAGTAACGACAAAGCCAGGGCTTGCCAAAAACACCAATCATGCACGGCATGCAGTTACCGCCAGACAAGGCCCCACTCGTCATTGTCATAGTAGATGGAACATTGGGCAATTTTCTATATGTTAATCATTTGGTGATCAATTATATACCAAAACTACTACAACAACCAACATTTGGCTAAAGATACATCATTTTAGTCGGAAGTTCATCAAGGTCTCATCACAGCCCAAGAAATCATTTCCATCTTCCGCCATAGGACTGTAGCAGCTTTTCAGCAGGGCAATGTCAAGCCAACTAGGTAGCATTAGAACGTGTATATGTAATTCTAGAGGATCCAGATTAGATATAGTTTGATTGACGAAGATGGGGGCATACGAGCTGCGTATGCAAGATTTTGGATGAAGTGATACAAGTGTGGTTTGCTAGATTGGTCTGCAACAGCAAGCACCAGGGCCAAATGACACTATCTTCACTGAATGGTGGCGCCAGGCTAGGCATCAAGTGGCTAAGCAATATCACAAGGGCTTCAATTCTCAAGTTGAGTTAGTTGCTTGGTGGATTTGAAAACATAGAAATGGTTGTGTTTTTGAGGGGGGCCTCACCTAGTCTTAATACCTAAAGAACATTAGAGATGACGCCTTTTACGGTGTATGGCAAGGGCCAAAGGTCTCAAGGGCATTTGGCCATATGAGATGGATATGGATCGTTGGTCGTAGTTTTTATTCTTTCTTCGCAACTCTTCCGTACAAGAACTTGCCCTATTGGCCTTGTTTGAGGCTTCTTAGGGCAGTCCCAACACAGTGTCCATGGTAGTTTCTATAGCATTGATTATCTTGCCATGTAGATGTTTTGCTGACGTGGAAGAACAATTAAAGAAGAGAGGTAGAAATTGTTTCTCCCCTGATAAAACGTTTCTCGGGCTCCAACGGGCCAAGAAAACACCATCCTGCGTTGGGGCGCCCATGTCATTTCCATCGGCTTCATTTCGCACCACAGCAGGATCCCGTGCACTTTTCTCCTAGCCGCCTTCGCCCCCCTCACCCGAGCCATCCGTGAGCATGCACCCATCGTCCTCCCATCTTCTGCGCCACTATCCTGGGCGGAGAGGAGCGGCTCCAATCGACCCTCTTCTGCCCAACTGATCCCCAACCGATGCCCGGCTCTACCCCCCTGACCTAGATGTGCTATACTCATCCCCAATCGATCCTGCTCCATCTGCTTCTCATCCTTAATCTCTGCAAGGATGGATCAATAGGGAAAGGGAGGCGTGGAACGAGACAAAAGATCGAAGAAGTCTTCTAGCTCCAGACGACGCACTAGTGCAAGCAGCAGGTGCTCCTACCTCTGTTGCCTCCGTCGGTGCTCTTATGATCATATCTCTTCTGGCCCAGTCTTCAATTGTTCACCTTATTCTTATCTGCAGTTGATTATTTGCAGAAGTGTACATCAGTGCATGTACCTGCAGAGTATCATGTGCATAGTTGGTACTTGGTCGCTGGATTTGTCTCACGTGTATAGTTGAGCATCACCTAACTGTAAATATATGAGGCTACATGGATCATGGATGCTTGTTGTAGCTGATCAACTCATTTTTGTGATGTATGCATGTGGTCATTAAATTTCCTCCCTCTCTCTCTCTCTCTCTCTCAACTGCTCAAAGAAACTATGGGTTGGGACTGCCCTTAGGCTCCTTTTCTCTCCCTAACATAGTAACATAATGATGCTGTGCGTTCGAGGTCCCATAACGTAACTTTGACCCTTGATTTTTATTGTAATATATTTGTCGACTCTGTGAATTATAATATCACGCGACTACTTTTTCGGATTAATCTATTCATATCAAATTCAAATGCACAATATTGATGTCCAAACATTAGTATGATTCCATAAAATACAACACACGAGCCACTTTTTCATGACTGAGGGGAGAATTGTTGTTGATTTCTGTAAAGTTCAAATTATTAGTTATTTTTACATAGCCTCATTTGGAAGGAAAAATAACATCCTGTAGCGTTGCAGTTTCTGTGTAGAACATTGGAACTTCTGTGAGAATGTAATCAAAGCTAAGACATTATGACTTTGATTTTGTCAACAGAATCCAACAAACCAAGAAAACAAAGAGCAAATCGCAAAGCGGAAAAGAAGATACTTGTTAGAAACTGTGCAATGCATATTTGAACAAGAAATTATTCTTTATCAAACTCACTGATCAGACTCTCGACGACTTGACTTGCTTGTCGTGTCCTTGACATGCGTCCTAGGAAGGTCATCAGCGTGTGAGGTACGATGCTGTGAAATTACCCCTTTCCTTTCTCTTTCTCGTATGTCAGAGAATTGTGAGCTGCCAGATCCATGGGAGGGAGGCTGTGGAGCAGAAGGTGCATATTCCCCAGCTTCTAAAGAAGTCTGGTCTCGCTTGACCTTTCTCCGTTTAGAAACATTACTAGGGTCACTGTCTTCTTTCAAAGAAGTCCCCTTTTCCCTATCCCTGTCATCTACCTATACAATCAACAAAGGATCTGTAAGTCAAACATGTGGTTCTTGAAGTTAAAGCCACCTTACAAGGCAGCATATGTGAAATTACAGCTATAGGATTCTTCTGCTGTCAAATGGCAGCTAACAATCATGGAATACAGAACAAATGTAAAATTGTACTGATACAACAAAAAAGAAGAGTACAGTGTGGTCACACACCAGATGCAGGACATAAATTGGTAAAGACATCTTTTACCTTGTTTGATAAAGTATCCCTATCCTCACGCTTTCTATCACGAATATCTTCCTCTCTTCTGTGCCTGCAAATGGATCTGATATTCAAATACCATCTTCCTCCGTACAAGGGAAATCTTCAGTGGTTGTACGTGCAGTGGATGAACCTCCAAAACCTGTGTCTGATGAGGGGGTTAAAGTTTCTTCAAAACCTACTTCAGAATCTGAGGTATCTGTCAGTTCATGTCTTTAGCTTATATTTTGTTATTCTGCATGGTTATTATACATTATTACTTGAATTCAAGGGAAAAGAAAACACAAGAACACTTAGCCAACACTCCCATCACTAAATATATGCCTGTTTTCACTTGGACTATGCGTCTTTATCATTATTTCGGCCTGCTCAATCTGTGGTCCTTCTTTCAGTAGTACTGAGTTTTAAAAGTCTGCCTGCCTGAATCCATATCAATTTATATTTAGTGAAACTATATTAATTGATTGAATAGTAATTTCTTCTCTCCATATTTTTTTGTCACGATTTCAATTATTTGTTCGAAAGCCTGGTTATTAGTGCCTACTTTTGGCCTCTATATTTTCATGGGCACTGTTTGCCGCCAAAGTCTTGTGCTATTTGGATTTTGTCAGGTTGTACTCGATGTTTGATATCATTAATTACAAAGCTAATTTAATATGTATAGCATGGAAAGAGTCTAGGTTCTCATAGTTTTAGGCAACACGTGGCTATGGCTAAACAGGAGGGAGGGGGGGGGGGGGGTGTGAGGGAGGTAGCTTCTTGACTCATTATTTAATTATTGAATTCCACAGGGGCGTAGCTTGTCCTAAAGGTGTCTTATAATCAATAAATATCATTAATCATTATGCTTGTATGCATATCAGTGAGCAATGTTGTGCGGGGACATGAGCTTTTGGAATTTATTTCAGTTCTTTTATGCAACAGACAAGAGCAACACAAAGCGTCTG
>JAHUYU010000539.1:0-20126 GCA_030439765.1 Tripidium arundinaceum | reverse complement strand
AATGGGGTAGATGAATTAGAGGAACTTAAGAAGCAAATCAAAGAGTTGCAGGAAAAAGGTTTCATTCGTCCTAGTTCTTCACCATGGGGAGCACCAGTGATTTTTGTAGACAAGAAAGATGGCACCCAGAGGATGTGTGTAGATTATCGGTCTCTCAATGAGGTTACTATCAAGAACAAGTACCCGTTGCCAAGAATCGATGACTTGTTTGATCAGTTGAGAGGTGCTTGTGTATTCTCCAAGATTGATCTTCGTTCTGGTTATCACCAATTGAAGATTCGTGCTAGTGATATACCAAAGACAGCCTTTACCACACGGTATGGTTTATATGAGTATACAGTGATGTCTTTTGGTTTGACTAATGCCCCTGCATACTTTATGTACTTGATGAACAAGGTGTTTATGGAATATCTGGACAAGTTTGTAGTGGTATTCATTGATGATATCCTAGTATTCTCCAAGACTGAGGAAGAACATGCTGAACATTTGAGGTTGGTCTTGCAGAAGCTCAGAGAGCACAAGCTATATGCCAAGCGGAGCAAATGTGAGTTTTAGTTGAAGGAAGTTTCCTTTCTTGGCCATGTTGTTTCGAATGGAGGAATATCAGTAGATCCTAGCAAAGTGAGGGATGTGCTGAACTGGAAGCCACCAACCAACGTGAGTGAGATCCGCAGTTTCTTGGGATTAGCTGGTTATTACAGGAGATTTATAGAGGGGTTCTCTAAGCTTGCGAAGCCAATGACCGCTCTATTGGAGAAGAATGCCAAGTTTGTGTGGTCTGAAAAGTGTCAGGCTAATTTTGAGGAGTTGAAGAAAAGGTTGATCACTGCACCTGTATTGGTCTTGCCAGATCTGAGTAAAAACTTCTCTATCTATTGTGATGCATCTCGCTTGGGTCTGGGATGTGTTCTTATGCAAGAAGGTAGAGTTGTGGCTTATGCATCGAGACAATTGAGAAAGCATGAACTAAATTATCCTACTCATGACTTAGAGTTAGCTGCAGTGGTTCACGCATTAAAAATATGGAGACACTATTTGATTGGTCATAAGAGTGATGTATACACCGATCACAAGAGTCTGAAGTATATTTTCACTCAATCAGATCTGAACTTGAGACAGCGTAGGTGGTTGGAGTTGATAAAAGACTATGATTTGGAGGTGCATTATCACCCAGGAAAGGCCAACGTCGTTGCTGATGCTCTTAGTAGGAAAAGCTACGCAAATGAGGTGCAGATAATGCCGGTATCAAGGGAGTTGTGTGCGGAATGTGAGCATCTGAACTTGGGTTTTACCACCAATGCAATTGAATTGGTACTAGAACCTACTCTGGAGCAAGAAATACGCAAGGGTCAGTTGAAAGATGAAAAGTTGAGAGAAATAGTGGAGAATATAGCGAAGGGCAAGTCACCAGGATTCCGTAAGGATGATAATGGTACTTTATGGTTCGGAAAAAGGCTGTGTGTGCCTGAGGATAGGACTTTAAGAGAGGCAATTCTGCGTGAAGCCCATGAGTCAGCTTATTCCATACATCCTGGAAGTACCAAGATTACGGGAAGGGAACTGACCACGATTCCACTGACCAGGTGGATACCTCTGCTGATTACCTTGCTGGAAACCAGTACGCTGACGAGTGTTGCTTCCAGAGGCCTGTCCCTGAAGCCTTTTCCTCTTGACATCCATCTCCTTGCGCTTGTTGTCAACCACAATGGCGCGATTCACAAGCGTCTGAAAGTTGGGATAGGTATTGGACATTAGCTGCAACTGAAGCCCGTCATACAATCCTTTCAAGAAGCGGCGTTGCTTATCACTGTCATTAGCCACCTCATTTGGAGCATACCGTGACAACTGAGCAAACTTGTCACGATACTCTGCTACGGACAATGACCCCTGGGTCAAGCTCCTGAATTCCTCTGCCTTCAACTCTATCATCCCTTCAGGTATATGGTAGGCCCTGAAACTCTCTCTAAACTCTTGCCAAGTGACCGCGGGAGCATTGGCGGGACGGCCATACTCATACGACTCCCACCAATCCTGAGCTTCTCCTTGGAGTTGTCCAGAAGCGAACAACACTTTCTGCCGGTCATCACATTGTGCAATGTTGAGTTGCTTCTCCACAGCACGAAGCCAATCATCGGCTTCCAATGGATCAGCGGCATGCGTGAACACTGGGGGACGGCCCTTCAAAAATTCACCACGCTTATCACGCGGTGGTGCTCCAGCATGCGGCTGATTCTGCTGGTTCTGCACCAGTTGTTGCATAAGCTATGTCTGCACCGCCAACAGTTGCTCAATAGTTGGTGGCGGTGGTGGTGGTGGATTTGGGGGAACACCTCCACGACCCCTGCCTCTTCCTCTTCCAGCCATCTGCCATCCAACACAAACGTGCAAACTTTGAGATTTCCAAGTTATCAACCACTTATAAAGAATAAGATTGCAATCTGAGAATTTTCTGGGCGAGTTTCATAATTATCAATTCGGTAAATCAATCATAACTTGAGCTACAGAAGTCCAGTAGAGGCGTTCTTTATATGGTTGGAAAGCTTATGAAGTTATCTACAACTTTTATTTAGATCCCTAGCCCATATTCTGTCGGTAAGTTAATGAAAAATAGGGCGCAACCGAAACTGTTCCAGATTCCAGACTGTGCAGAAACTTCAACTTGTAACAGTTATATCTCTCGAACCAGATTAGATAAAAAGGTGATTCCAGTGGCATTTGAAAGGTACTTAAGTCTAGTTTCTCCCATAAAGATTTCATAATTGTTGCACGAACCGTTTTTGAGCCATATCAGAATCATTACCGACTGCTCCAAGAAATACAGCAAAGACAGAGACAGGAAGTACCAAACCCACTATTAATTCTTAAAAATGGAACTTGCAGACATACCTACAAGTCCCAACACTCATAACAAAATCCAACTCACTCATAAGCATAATGACAAAGCAACTATCACCCAAAGTTCAAACCACACGACAGACTCGAAGACTCGACTGACGTTACTAGGAACGTTCTTATTACATAAAGGACTCCTATTCTCTATGGACGTGGTTCATGCTCCAAAGTCTCATAGATCTTGGACATGCCTTGATTTGCTCTGAGTTCATCAATCGTTTCCTGGCATCTCTTGATGGTCTTTCCCTGGGCCTTTACCATTTCCTCTAACTGCAGCTTCCTCTCCATCATATCATAGATAAAATTCACCATCACCCGAGGAAGTGGTTCCAACTGCACTGGGTCCATCATGGCCCATCCAAGGACGGGGTGTGCACGAGGGAAATAACGGTGGACATCATGCTTCATTCTATTATGAAATTTTGCCTCTATTTTAACTATTTCTAAAACTCTGTAGATGGTTCGTGCACTCAAGACCGCTCGTATCACCACTGGAGGCCACTACCCACCTCGTGCTTTGCTTGCACCGGAGGAGCCACAAGAGGAAGCACCCCAGGAACAGGAGCAGGCCCCTGAAGCACCAATCCAAGCGCCAGCACTTTCTCAGGAGGAACCCGAGCTGGAAGAAGATCCTGAGATCATTGTGATTGAAGATGATGAAGAGGAGGAAGCTGATGGAGGAGAGCAACCCCCGTCTCCACCACATGATGAAGCTACTGATGATGTGCCACCTCCTTCAATGGGGTGGACTGTGAAGATCTACCACAAGGCTGGGGGAGACTCTGTCTCTCACCATCGACTGGTGGGAATGCTCGCCGCCTACTTCGCTGATTGGCACCCAGCTGTGGAGTATGTCTGCTGGGAGTATACGCACCCACTGGAAGACACTTACTGGAAGTCAAGAGCAAGTATTTTTCCTAAGGATGAGGAAAAAGGGGCGTACCAGCTGGATAGGATGTATTCTCACATGGGTCGTAGAGCTACTATGGAAGCTAGCATTGAAGATGCCGCCTTTGAAGCATGTATGGGTCTCCGCTACCTTCGCTTTGATAGTATGAAGCATGATGTCCACCGTTATTTCCCTCGTGCACACCCCGTCCTTGGATGGGCCATGATGGACCCAGTGCAGTTGGAACCACTTCCTCGGGTGATGGTGAATTTTATCTATGATATGATGGAGAGGAAGCTGCAGTTAGAGGAAATGGTAAAGGCCCAGGGAAAGACCATCAAGAGATGCCAGGAAACGATTGATGAACTCAGAGCAAATCAAGGCATGTCCAAGATCTATGAGACTTTGGAGCATGAACCACGTCCATAGAGAATAGGAGTCCTTTATGTAATAAGAACGTTCCTAGTAACGTCAGTCGAGTCTTCGAGTCTGTCGTGTGGTTTGAACTTTGGGTGATAGTTGCTTTGTCATTATGCTTATGAGTGAGTTGGATTTTGTTATGAGTGTTGGGACTTGTAGGTATGTCTGCAAGTTCCATTTTTAAGAATTAATAGTGGGTTTGGTACTTCCTGTCTCTGTCTTTGCTGTATTTCTTGGAGCAGTCGGTAATGATTCTGATATGGCTCAAAAACGGTTCGTGCAACAATTATGAAATCTTTATGGGAGAAACTAGACTTAAGTACCTTTCAAATGCCACTGGAATCACCTTTTTATCTAATCTGGTTCGAGAGATATAACTGTTACAAGTTGAAGTTTCTGCACAGTCTGGAATCTGGAACAGTTTCGGTTGCGCCCTATTTTTCATTAACTTACCGACAGAATATGGGCTAGGGATCTAAATAAAAGTTGTAGATAACTTCATAAGCTTTCCAACCATATAAAGAACGCCTCTACTGGACTTCTGTAGCTCAAGTTATGATTGATTTACCGAATTGATAATTATGAAACTCGCCCAGAAAATTCTCAGATTGCAATCTTATTCTTTATAAGTGGTTGATAACTTGGAAATCTCAAAGTTTGCACGTTTGTGTTGGATGGCAGATGGCTGGAAGAGGAAGAGGCAGGGGTCGTGGAGGTGTTCCCCCAAATCCACCACCACCACCGCCACCAACTATTGAGCAACTGTTGGCGGTGCAGACATAGCTTATGCAACAACTGGTGCAGAACCAGCAGAATCAGCCGCATGCTGGAGCACCACCGCGTGATAAGCGTGGTGAATTTTTGAAGGGCCGTCCCCCAGTGTTCACGCATGCCGCTGATCCATTGGAAGCCGATGATTGGCTTCGTGCTGTGGAGAAGCAACTCAACATTGCACAATGTGATGACCGGCAGAAAGTGTTGTTCGCTTCTGGACAACTCCAAGGAGAAGCTCAGGATTGGTGGGAGTCGTATGAGTATGGCCGTCCCGCCAATGCTCCCGCGGTCACTTGGCAAGAGTTTAGAGAGAGTTTCAGGGCCTACCATATACCTGAAGGGATGATAGAGTTGAAGGCAGAGGAATTCAGGAGCTTGACCCAGGGGTCATTGTCCGTAGCAGAGTATCGTGACAAGTTTGCTCAGTTGTCACGGTATGCTCCAAATGAGGTGGCTAATGACAGTGATAAGCAACGCCGCTTCTTGAAAGGATTGTATGACGGGCTTCAGTTGCAGCTAATGTCCAATACCTATCCCAACTTTCAGACGCTTGTGAATCGCGCCATTGTGGTTGACAACAAGCGCAAGGAGATGGATGTCAAGAGGAAAAGGCTTCAGGGACAGGCCTCTGGAAGCAACACTCGTCAGCGTACTGGTTTCCAGCAAGGTAATCAGCAGAGGTATCCACCTGGTCAGTGGAATCGTGGTCAGTTCCCTTCCCGTAATCTTGGTACTTCCAGGATGTATGGAATAAGCTGACTCATGGGCTTCACGCAGAATTGCCTCTCTTAAAGTCCTATCCTCAGGCACACACAGCCTTTTTCCGAACCATAAAGTACCATTATCATCCTTACGGAATCCTGGTGACTTGCCCTTCGCTATATTCTCCACTATTTCTCTCAACTTTTCATCTTTCAACTGACCCTTGCGTATTTCTTGCTCCAGAGTAGGTTCTAGTACCAATTCAATTGCATTGGTGGTAAAACCCAAGTTCAGATGCTCACATTCCGCACACAACTCCCTTGATACCGGCATTATCTGCACCTCATTTGCGTAGCTTTTCCTACTAAGAGCATCAGCAACGACGTTGGCCTTTCCTGGGTGATAATGCACCTCCAAATCATAGTCTTTTATCAACTCCAACCACCTACGCTGTCTCAAGTTCAGATCTGATTGAGTGAAAATATACTTCAGACTCTTGTGATCGGTGTATACATCACTCTTATGACCAATCAAATAGTGTCTCCATATTTTTAATGCGTGAACCACTGCAGCTAACTCTAAGTCATGAGTAGGATAATTTAGTTCATGCTTTCTCAATTGTCTCGATGCATAAGCCACAACTCTACCTTCTTGCATAAGAACACATCCCAGACCCAAGCGAGATGCATCACAATAGATAGAGAAGTTTTTACTCAGATCTGGCAAGACCAATACAGGTGCAGTGATCAACCTTTTCTTCAACTCCTCAAAATTAGCCTGACACTTTTCAGACCACACAAACTTGGCATTCTTCTCCAATAGAGCGGTCATTGGCTTCGCAAGCTTAGAGAACCCCTCTATAAATCTCCTGTAATAACCAGCTAATCCCAAGAAACTGCGGATCTCACTCACGTTGGTTGGTGGCTTCCAGTTCAGCACATCCCTCACTTTGCTAGGATCTACTGATATTCCTCCATTCGAAACAACATGGCCAAGAAAGGAAACTTCCTTCAACTAAAACTCACATTTGCTCCGCTTGGCATATAGCTTGTGCTCTCTGAGCTTCTGCAAGACCAACCTCAAATGTTCAGCATGTTCTTCCTCAGTCTTGGAGAATACTAGGATATCATCAATGAATACCACTACAAACTTGTCCAGATATTCCATAAACACCTTGTTCATCAAGTACATAAAGTATGCAGGGGCATTAGTCAAACCAAAAGACATCACTGTATACTCATATAAACCATACCGTGTGGTAAAGGCTGTCTTTGGTATATCACTAGCACGAATCTTCAATTGGTGATAACCAGAACGAAGATCAATCTTGGAGAATACACAAGCACCTCTCAACTGATCAAACAAGTCATCGATTCTTGGCAACGGGTACTTGTTCTTGATAGTAACCTCATTGAGAGACCGATAATCTACACACATCCTCTGGGTGCCATCTTTCTTGTCTACAAAAATCACTGGTGCTCCCCATGGTGAAGAACTAGGACGAATGAAACCTTTTTCCTGCAACTCTTTGATTTGCTTCTTAAGTTCCTCTAATTCATCTACCCCCATTCTATATGGACGCTTAGCTATGGGTGCAGTTCCAGGTAATAATTCAATAATAAATTCAATATCACGGTCAGGTGGCATACCTGGCAGTTCATCTGGGAACACATCGAGGAACTCGTCCACAATCGGGTCCTCCTTGTTGGCACCATCATTAAGCTGGTTCACTGTAGCAGTCTGCTGCTTCTGCACTATCACCTCAACACTGATTCTATCTCCATTTGGTGTTGTCAAAACTACTGATTTCTCCTTGCACTGAATCACTGCTTGTTGTTGCATCATCCAATCCATTCCCAAAATGAGGTCAATCCCAGCTGTTCTCAATACTATCGGGCTCACCTTAAACTCTACCCCCCTTAAACGGAGACTAATCGGGAGGCAACGATAAGACGCGGGCATGCTTCCACCAGGTGAGTTTACTAATATAGGGTTCTTCATGGCACACAAAGGAATTCTATGTGTTCTAACAAATGCTTGTGATATGAAAGAATGTGATGCTCCAGAATAAAAAAGAACAGTGGCAGGAGTGGAATGGACATCGAACGTACCAAGCATAACTTCTGGTTCCTCCGCTGCTGTTTCTTGAGACACGTGGTTCACCTTTCCAGTGTTAAGCGCAGGCTTCTGATGACTGCTCTGCCTCTGGGGGGTCTGCTGATTAGGCTTCTCAGGGCAATTGTAAGACAAATGACCCTCTTTACCACATCGGAAACACCTATTGGGGGTATTAGGAACACTAGCCTTCATGGGAGTGCTGTTGGAAGGGCCCTGGCGCTGAGGCTGATTCCCACTTTGCTGCTGAGGGCGTTGGTTGCCATTCTGCGGCTGAAACGGGGGACGTAGCGGAAACTGATTACGGGAAGGGAACTGACCACGATTCCACTGACCAGGTGGATACCTCTGCTGATTACCTTGCTGGAAACCAGTACGCTGACGAGTGTTGCTTCCAGAGGCCTGTCCCTGAAGCCTTTTCCTCTTGACATCCATCTCCTTGCGCTTGTTGTCAACCACAATGGCGCGATTCACAAGCGTCTGAAAGTTGGGATAGGTATTGGACATTAGCTGCAACTGAAGCCCGTCATACAATCCTTTCAAGAAGCGGCGTTGCTTATCACTGTCATTAGCCACCTCATTTGGAGCATACCGTGACAACTGAGCAAACTTGTCACGATACTCTGCTACGGACAATGACCCCTGGGTCAAGCTCCTGAATTCCTCTGCCTTCAACTCTATCATCCCTTCAGGTATATGGTAGGCCCTGAAACTCTCTCTAAACTCTTGCCAAGTGACCGCGGGAGCATTGGCGGGACGGCCATACTCATACGACTCCCACCACCACCACCGCCACCAACTATTGAGCAACTGTTGGCGGTGCAGACATAGCTTATGCAACAACTGGTGCAGAACCAGCAGAATCAGCCGCATGCTGGAGCACCACCGCGTGATAAGCGTGGTGAATTTTTGAAGGGCCGTCCCCCAGTGTTCACGCATGCCGCTGATCCATTGGAAGCCGATGATTGGCTTCGTGCTGTGGAGAAGCAACTCAACATTGCACAATGTGATGACCGGCAGAAAGTGTTGTTCGCTTCTGGACAACTCCAAGGAGAAGCTCAGGATTGGTGGGAGTCGTATGAGTATGGCCGTCCCGCCAATGCTCCCGCGGTCACTTGGCAAGAGTTTAGAGAGAGTTTCAGGGCCTACCATATACCTGAAGGGATGATAGAGTTGAAGGCAGAGGAATTCAGGAGCTTGACCCAGGGGTCATTGTCCGTAGCAGAGTATCGTGACAAGTTTGCTCAGTTGTCACGGTATGCTCCAAATGAGGTGGCTATGACAGTGATAAGCAACGCCGCTTCTTGAAAGGATTGTATGACGGGCTTCAGTTGCAGCTAATGTCCAATACCTATCCCAACTTTCAGACGCTTGTGAATCGCGCCATTGTGGTTGACAACAAGCGCAAGGAGATGGATGTCAAGAGGAAAAGGCTTCAGGGACAGGCCTCTGGAAGCAACACTCGTCAGCGTACTGGTTTCCAGCAAGGTAATCAGCAGAGGTATCCACCTGGTCAGTGGAATCGTGGTCAGTTCCCTTCCCGTAATCAGTTCCGCTACGTCCCCCGTTTCAGCCGCAGAATGGCAACCAACGCCCTCAGCAGCAAAGTGGGAATCAGCCTCAGCGCCAGGGCCCTTCCAACAGCACTCCCATGAAGGCTAGTGTTCCTAATACCCCCAATAGGTGTTTCCGATGTGGTAAAGAGGGTCATTTGTCTTACAATTGCCCTGAGAAGCCTAATCAGCAGACCCCCCAGAGGCAGAGCAGTCATCAGAAGCCTGCGCTTAACACTGGAAAGGTGAACCACGTGTCTCAAGAAAACAGCAGCGGAGGAACCAGAAGTTATGCTTGGTACGTTCGATGTCCATTCCACTCCTGCCACTGTTCTTTTTTATTCTGGAGCATCACATTCTTTCATATCACAAGCATTTGTTAGAACACATAGAATTCCTTTGTGTGCCATGAAGAACCCTATATTAGTAAACTCACCTGTGGAAGCATGCCCGCGTCTTATCGTTGCCTCCCGATTAGTCTCCGTTTAAGGGGGGTAGAGTTTAAGGTGAGCCCGATAGTATTGAGAACAGCTGGGATTGACCTCATTTTGGGAATGGATTGGATGATGCAACAACAAGCAGTGATTCAGTGCAAGGAGAAATCAGTAGTTTTGACAACACCAAATGGAGATAGAATCAGTGTTGAGGTGATAGTGCAGAAGCAGCAGACTGCTACAGTGAACCAGCTTAATGATGGTGCCAACAAGGAGGACCCGATTGTGGACGAGTTCCTCGATGTGTTCCCAGATGAACTGCCAGGGTATGCCACCTGACCGTGATATTGAATTTATTATTGAATTATTACCTGGAACTGCACCCATAGCTAAGCGTCCATATAGAATGGGGGTAGATGAATTAGAGGAACTTAAGAAGCAAATCAAAGAGTTGCAGGAAAAAGGTTTCATTCGTCCTAGTTCTTCACCATGGGGAGCACCAGTGATTTTTGTAGACAAGAAAGATGGCACCCAGAGGATGTGTGTAGATTATCGGTCTCTCAATGAGGTTACTATCAAGAACAAGTACCCGTTGCCAAGAATCGATGACTTGTTTGATCAGTTGAGAGGTGCTTGTGTATTCTCCAAGATTGATCTTCGTTCTGGTTATCACCAATTGAAGATTCGTGCTAGTGATATACCAAAGACAGCCTTTACCACACGGTATGGTTTATATGAGTATACAGTGATGTCTTTTGGTTTGACTAATGCCCCTGCATACTTTATGTACTTGATGAACAAGGTGTTTATGGAATATCTGGACAAGTTTGTAGTGGTATTCATTGATGATATCCTAGTATTCTCCAAGACTGAGGAAGAACATGCTGAACATTTGAGGTTGGTCTTGCAGAAGCTCAGAGAGCACAAGCTATATGCCAAGCGGAGCAAATGTGAGTTTTAGTTGAAGGAAGTTTCCTTTCTTGGCCATGTTGTTTCGAATGGAGGAATATCAGTAGATCCTAGCAAAGTGAGGGATGTGCTGAACTGGAAGCCACCAACCAACGTGAGTGAGATCCGCAGTTTCTTGGGATTAGCTGGTTATTACAGGAGATTTATAGAGGGGTTCTCTAAGCTTGCGAAGCCAATGACCGCTCTATTGGAGAAGAATGCCAAGTTTGTGTGGTCTGAAAAGTGTCAGGCTAATTTTGAGGAGTTGAAGAAAAGGTTGATCACTGCACCTGTATTGGTCTTGCCAGATCTGAGTAAAAACTTCTCTATCTATTGTGATGCATCTCGCTTGGGTCTGGGATGTGTTCTTATGCAAGAAGGTAGAGTTGTGGCTTATGCATCGAGACAATTGAGAAAGCATGAACTAAATTATCCTACTCATGACTTAGAGTTAGCTGCAGTGGTTCACGCATTAAAAATATGGAGACACTATTTGATTGGTCATAAGAGTGATGTATACACCGATCACAAGAGTCTGAAGTATATTTTCACTCAATCAGATCTGAACTTGAGACAGCGTAGGTGGTTGGAGTTGATAAAAGACTATGATTTGGAGGTGCATTATCACCCAGGAAAGGCCAACGTCGTTGCTGATGCTCTTAGTAGGAAAAGCTACGCAAATGAGGTGCAGATAATGCCGGTATCAAGGGAGTTGTGTGCGGAATGTGAGCATCTGAACTTGGGTTTTACCACCAATGCAATTGAATTGGTACTAGAACCTACTCTGGAGCAAGAAATACGCAAGGGTCAGTTGAAAGATGAAAAGTTGAGAGAAATAGTGGAGAATATAGCGAAGGGCAAGTCACCAGGATTCCGTAAGGATGATAATGGTACTTTATGGTTCGGAAAAAGGCTGTGTGTGCCTGAGGATAGGACTTTAAGAGAGGCAATTCTGCGTGAAGCCCATGAGTCAGCTTATTCCATACATCCTGGAAGTACCAAGATGTATTTGGACCTTAAGGAAAAATATTGGTGGTATGGTTTGAAGAGAGATGTTGCTGAATAAAAAAGAACAGTGGCAGGAGTGGAATGGACATCGAACGTACCAAGCATAACTTCTGGTTCCTCCGCTGCTGTTTCTTGAGACACGTGGTTCACCTTTCCAGTGTTAAGCGCAGGCTTCTGATGACTGCTCTGCCTCTGGGGGGTCTGCTGATTAGGCTTCTCAGGGCAATTGTAAGACAAATGACCCTCTTTACCACATCGGAAACACCTATTGGGGGTATTAGGAACACTAGCCTTCATGGGAGTGCTGTTGGAAGGGCCCTGGCGCTGAGGCTGATTCCCACTTTGCTGCTGAGGGCGTTGGTTGCCATTCTGCGGCTGAAACGGGGGACGTAGCGGAAACTGATTACGGGAAGGGAACTGACCACGATTCCACTGACCAGGTGGATACCTCTGCTGATTACCTTGCTGGAAACCAGTACGCTGACGAGTGTTGCTTCCAGAGGCCTGTCCCTGAAGCCTTTTCCTCTTGACATCCATCTCCTTGCGCTTGTTGTCAACCACAATGGCGCGATTCACAAGCGTCTGAAAGTTGGGATAGGTATTGGACATTAGCTGCAACTGAAGCCCGTCATACAATCCTTTCAAGAAGCGGCGTTGCTTATCACTGTCATTAGCCACCTCATTTGGAGCATACCGTGACAACTGAGCAAACTTGTCACGATACTCTGCTACGGACAATGACCCCTGGGTCAAGCTCCTGAATTCCTCTGCCTTCAACTCTATCATCCCTTCAGGTATATGGTAGGCCCTGAAACTCTCTCTAAACTCTTGCCAAGTGACCGCGGGAGCATTGACGGGACGGCCATACTCATACGACTCCCACCAATCCTGAGCTTCTCCTTGGAGTTGTCCAGAAGCGAACAACACTTTCTGCCGGTCATCACATTGTGCAATGTTGAGTTGCTTCTCCACAGCACGAAGCCAATCATCGGCTTCCAATGGATCAGCGGCATGCGTGAACACTGGGGGACGGCCCTTCAAAAATTCACCACGCTTATCACGCGGTGGTGCTCCAGCATGCGGCTGATTCTGCTGGTTCTGCACCAGTTGTTGCATAAGCTATGTCTGCACCGCCAACAGTTGCTCAATAGTTGGTGGCGGTGGTGGTGGTGGATTTGGGGGAACACCTCCACGACCCCTGCCTCTTCCTCTTCCAGCCATCTGCCATCCAACACAAACGTGCAAACTTTGAGATTTCCAAGTTATCAACCACTTATAAAGAATAAGATTGCAATCTGAGAATTTTCTGGGCGAGTTTCATAATTATCAATTCGGTAAATCAATCATAACTTGAGCTACAGAAGTCAGTAGAGGCGTTCTTTATATGGTTGGAAAGCTTATGAAGTTATCTACAACTTTTATTTAGATCCCTAGCCCATATTCTGTCGGTAAGTTAATGAAAAATAGGGCGCAACCGAAACTGTTCCAGATTCCAGACTGTGCAGAAACTTCAACTTGTAACAGTTATATCTCTCGAACCAGATTAGATTAAAAAGGTGATTCCAGTGGCATTTGAAAGGTACTTAAGTCTAGTTTCTCCCATAAAGATTTCATAATTGTTGCACGAACCGTTTTTGAGCCATATCAGAATCATTACCGACTGCTCCAAGAAATACAGCAAAGACAGAGACAGGAAGTACCAAACCCACTATTAATTCTTAAAAATGGAACTTGCAGACATACCTACAAGTCCCAACACTCATAACAAAATCCAACTCACTCATAAGCATAATGACAAAGCAACTATCACCCAAAGTTCAAACCACACGACAGACTCGAAGACTCGACTGACGTTACTAGGAACGTTCTTATTACATAAAGGACTCCTATTCTCTATGGACGTGGTTCATGCTCCAAAGTCTCATAGATCTTGGACATGCCTTGATTTGCTCTGAGTTCATCAATCGTTTCCTGGCATCTCTTGATGGTCTTTCCCTGGGCCTTTACCATTTCCTCTAACTGCAGCTTCCTCTCCATCATATCATAGATAAAATTCACCATCACCCGAGGAAGTGGTTCCAACTGCACTGGGTCCATCATGGCCCATCCAAGGACGGGGTGTGCACGAGGGAAATAACGGTGGACATCATGCTTCATACTATCAAAGCGAAGGTAGCGGAGACCCATACATGCTTCAAAGGCGGCATCTTCAATGCTAGCTTCCATAGTAGCTCTACGACCCATGTGAGAATACATCCTACCCAGCTGTGGAGTATGTCTGCTGGGAGTATACGCACCCACTGGAAGACACTTACTGGAAGTCAAGAGCAAGTATTTTTCCTAAGGATGAGGAAAAAGGGGCGTACCAGCTGGATAGGATGTATTCTCACATGGGTCGTAGAGCTACTATGGAAGCTAGCATTGAAGATGCCGCCTTTGAAGCATGTATGGGTCTCCGCTACCTTCGCTTTGATAGTATGAAGCATGATGTCCACCGTTATTTCCCTCGTGCACACCCCGTCCTTGGATGGGCCATGATGGACCCAGTGCAGTTGGAACCACTTCCTCGGGTGATGGTGAATTTTATCTATGATATGATGGAGAGGAAGCTGCAGTTAGAGGAAATGGTAAAGGCCCAGGGAAAGACCATCAAGAGATGCCAGGAAACGATTGATGAACTCAGAGCAAATCAAGGCATGTCCAAGATCTATGAGACTTTGGAGCATGAACCACGTCCATAGAGAATAGGAGTCCTTTATGTAATAAGAACGTTCCTAGTAACGTCAGTCGAGTCTTCGAGTCTGTCGTGTGGTTTGAACTTTGGGTGATAGTTGCTTTGTCATTATGCTTATGAGTGAGTTGGATTTTGTTATGAGTGTTGGGACTTGTAGGTATGTCTGCAAGTTCCATTTTTAAGAATTAATAGTGGGTTTGGTACTTCCTGTCTCTGTCTTTGCTGTATTTCTTGGAGCAGTCGGTAATGATTCTGATATGGCTCAAAAACGGTTCGTGCAACAATTATGAAATCTTTATGGGAGAAACTAGACTTAAGTACCTTTCAAATGCCACTGGAATCACCTTTTTATCTAATCTGGTTCGAGAGATATAACTGTTACAAGTTGAAGTTTCTGCACAGTCTGGAATCTGGAACAGTTTCGGTTGCGCCCTATTTTTCATTAACTTACCGACAGAATATGGGCTAGGGATCTAAATAAAAGTTGTAGATAACTTCATAAGCTTTCCAACCATATAAAGAACGCCTCTACTGGACTTCTGTAGCTCAAGTTATGATTGATTTACCGAATTGATAATTATGAAACTCGCCCAGAAAATTCTCAGATTGCAATCTTATTCTTTATAAGTGGTTGATAACTTGGAAATCTCAAAGTTTGCACGTTTGTGTTGGATGGCAGATGGCTGGAAGAGGAAGAGGCAGGGGTCGTGGAGGTGTTCCCCCAAATCCACCACCACCACCGCCACCAACTATTGAGCAACTGTTGGCGGTGCAGACATAGCTTATGCAACAACTGGTGCAGAACCAGCAGAATCAGCCGCATGCTGGAGCACCACCGCGTGATAAGCGTGGTGAATTTTTGAAGGGCCGTCCCCCAGTGTTCACGCATGCCGCTGATCCATTGGAAGCCGATGATTGGCTTCGTGCTGTGGAGAAGCAACTCAACATTGCACAATGTGATGACCGGCAGAAAGTGTTGTTCGCTTCTGGACAACTCCAAGGAGAAGCTCAGGATTGGTGGGAGTCGTATGAGTATGGCCGTCCCGCCAATGCTCCCGCGGTCACTTGGCAAGAGTTTAGAGAGAGTTCAGGGCCTACCATATACCTGAAGGGATGATAGAGTTGAAGGCAGAGGAATTCAGGAGCTTGACCCAGGGGTCATTGTCCGTAGCAGAGTATCGTGACAAGTTTGCTCAGTTGTCACGGTATGCTCCAAATGAGGTGGCTAATGACAGTGATAAGCAACGCCGCTTCTTGAAAGGATTGTATGACGGGCTTCAGTTGCAGCTAATGTCCAATACCTATCCCAACTTTCAGACGCTTGTGAATCGCGCCATTGTGGTTGACAACAAGCGCAAGGAGATGGATGTCAAGAGGAAAAGGCTTCAGGGACAGGCCTCTGGAAGCAACACTCGTCAGCGTACTGGTTTCCAGCAAGGTAATCAGCAGAGGTATCCACCTGGTCAGTGGAATCGTGGTCAGTTCCCTTCCCGTAATCAGTTTCCGCTACGTCCCCCGTTTCAGCCGCAGAATGGCAACCAACGCCCTCAGCAGCAAAGTGGGAATCAGCCTCAGCGCCAGGGCCCTTCCAACAGCACTCCCATGAAGGCTAGTGTTCCTAATACCCCCAATAGGTGTTTCCGATGTGGTAAAGAGGGTCATTTGTCTTACAATTGCCCTGAGAAGCCTAATCAGCAGACCCCCCAGAGGCAGAGCAGTCATCAGAAGCCTGCGCTTAACACTGGAAAGGTGAACCACGTGTCTCAAGAAACAGCAGCGGAGGAACCAGAAGTTATGCTTGGTACGTTCGATGTCCATTCCACTCCTGCCACTGTTCTTTTTATTCAGCAACATCTCTCTTCAAACCATACCACCAATATTTTTCCTTAAGGTCCAAATACATCTTGGTACTTCCAGGATGTATGGAATAAGCTGACTCATGGGCTTCACGCAGAATTGCCTCTCTTAAAGTCCTATCCTCAGGCACACACAGCCTTTTTCCGAACCATAAAGTACCATTATCATCCTTACGGAATCCTGGTGACTTGCCCTTCGCTATATTCTCCACTATTTCTCTCAACTTTTCATCTTTCAACTGACCCTTGCGTATTTCTTGCTCCAGAGTAGGTTCTAGTACCAATTCAATTGCATTGGTGGTAAAACCCAAGTTCAGATGCTCACATTCCGCACACAACTCCCTTGATACCGGCATTATCTGCACCTCATTTGCGTAGCTTTTCCTACTAAGAGCATCAGCAACGACGTTGGCCTTTCCTGGGTGATAATGCACCTCCAAATCATAGTCTTTTATCAACTCCAACCACCTACGCTGTCTCAAGTTCAGATCTGATTGAGTGAAAATATACTTCAGACTCTTGTGATCGGTGTATACATCACTCTTATGACCAATCAAATAGTGTCTCCATATTTTTAATGCGTGAACCACTGCAGCTAACTCTAAGTCATGAGTAGGATAATTTAGTTCATGCTTTCTCAATTGTCTCGATGCATAAGCCACAACTCTACCTTCTTGCATAAGAACACATCCCAGACCCAAGCGAGATGCATCACAATAGATAGAGAAGTTTTTACTCAGATCTGGCAAGACCAATACAGGTGCAGTGATCAACCTTTTCTTCAACTCCTCAAAATTAGCCTGACACTTTTCAGACCACACAAACTTGGCATTCTTCTCCAATAGAGCGGTCATTGGCTTCGCAAGCTTAGAGAACCCCTCTATAAATCTCCTGTAATAACCAGCTAATCCCAAGAAACTGCGGATCTCACTCACGTTGGTTGGTGGCTTCCAGTTCAGCACATCCCTCACTTTGCTAGGATCTACTGATATTCCTCCATTCGAAACAACATGGCCAAGAAAGGAAACTTCCTTCAACTAAAACTCACATTTGCTCCGCTTGGCATATAGCTTGTGCTCTCTGAGCTTCTGCAAGACCAACCTCAAATGTTCAGCATGTTCTTCCTCAGTCTTGGAGAATACTAGGATATCATCAATGAATACCACTACAAACTTGTCCAGATATTCCATAAACACCTTGTTCATCAAGTACATAAAGTATGCAGGGGCATTAGTCAAACCAAAAGACATCACTGTATACTCATATAAACCATACCGTGTGGTAAAGGCTGTCTTTGGTATATCACTAGCACGAATCTTCAATTGGTGATAACCAGACGAAGATCAATCTTGGAGAATACACAAGCACCTCTCAACTGATCAAACAAGTCATCGATTCTTGGCAACGGGTACTTGTTCTTGATAGTAACCTCATTGAGAGACCGATAATCTACACACATCCTCTGGGTGCCATCTTTCTTGTCTACAAAAATCACTGGTGCTCCCCATGGTGAAGAACTAGGACGAATGAAACCTTTTTCCTGCAACTCTTTGATTTGCTTCTTAAGTTCCTCTAATTCATCTACCCCCATTCTATATGGACGCTTAGCTATGGGGTGCAGTTCCAGGTAATAATTCAATAATAAATTCAATATCACGGTCAGGTGGCATACCTGGCAGTTCATCTGGGAACACATCGAGGAACTCGTCCACAATCGGGTCCTCCTTGTTGGCACCATCATTAAGCTGGTTCACTGTAGCAGTCTGCTGCTTCTGCACTATCACCTCAACACTGATTCTATCTCCATTTGGTGTTGTCAAAACTACTGATTTCTCCTTGCACTGAATCACTGCTTGTTGTTGCATCATCCAATCCATTCCCAAAATGAGGTCAATCCCAGCTGTTCTCAATACTATCGGGCTCACCTTAAACTCTACCCCCTTAAACGGAGACTAATCGGGAGGCAACGATAAGACGCGGGCATGCTTCCACCAGGTGAGTTTACTAATATAGGGTTCTTCATGGCACACAAAGGAATTCTATGTGTTCTAACAAATGCTTGTGATATGAAAGAATGTGATGCTCCAGAATAAAAAAGAACAGTGGCAGGAGTGGAATGGACATCGAACGTACCAAGCATAACTTCTGGTTCCTCCGCTGCTGTTTCTTGAGACACGTGGTTCACCTTTCCAGTGTTAAGCGCAGGCTTCTGATGACTGCTCTGCCTCTGGGGGGGTCTGCTGATTAGGCTTCTCAGGGCAATTGTAAGACAAATGACCCTCTTTACCACATCGGAAACACCTATTGGGGGTATTAGGAACACTAGCCTTCATGGGAGTGCTGTTGGAAGGGCCCTGGCGCTGAGGCTGATTCCCACTTTGCTGCTGAGGGCGTTGGTTGCCATTCTGCGGCTGAAACGGGGGACGTAGCGGAAACTGATTACGGGAAGGGAACTGACCACGATTCCACTGACCAGGTGGATACCTCTGCTGATTACCTTGCTGGAAACCAGTACGCTGACGAGTGTTGCTTCCAGAGGCCTGTCCCTGAAGCCTTTTCCTCTTGACATCCATCTCCTTGCGCTTGTTGTCAACCACAATGGCGCGATTCACAAGCGTCTGAAAGTTGGGATAGGTATTGGACATTAGCTGCAACTGAAGCCCGTCATACAATCCTTTCAAGAAGCGGCGTTGCTTATCACTGTCATTAGCCACCTCATTTGGAGCATACCGTGACAACTGAGCAAACTTGTCACGATACTCTGCTACGGACAATGACCCCTGGGTCAAGCTCCTGAATTCCTCTGCCTTCAACTCTATCATCCCTTCAGGTATATGGTAGGCCCTGAAACTCTCTCTAAACTCTTGCCAAGTGACCGCGGGAGCATTGGCGGGACGGCCATACTCATACGACTCCCACCAATCCTGAGCTTCTCCTTGGAGTTGTCCAGAAGCGAACAACACTTTCTGCCGGTCATCACATTGTGCAATGTTGAGTTGCTTCTCCACAGCACGAAGCCAATCATCGGCTTCCAATGGATCAGCGGCATGCGTGAACACTGGGGGACGGCCCTTCAAAAATTCACCACGCTTATCACGCGGTGGTGCTCCAGCATGCGGCTGATTCTGCTGGTTCTGCACCAGTTGTTGCATAAGCTATGTCTGCACCGCCAACAGTTGCTCAATAGTTGGTGGCGGTGGTGGTGGTGGATTTGGGGGAACACCTCCACGACCCCTGCCTCTTCCTCTTCCAGCCATCTGCCATCCAACACAAACGTGCAAACTTTGAGATTTCCAAGTTATCAACCACTTATAAAGAATAAGATTGCAATCTGAGAATTTTCTGGGCGAGTTTCATAATTATCAATTCGGTAAATCAATCATAACTTGAGCTACAGAAGTCCAGTAGAGGCGTTCTTTATATGGTTGGAAAGCTTATGAAGTTATCTACAACTTTTATTTAGATCCCTAGCCCATATTCTGTCGGTAAGTTAATGAAAAAATAGGGCGCAACCGAAACTGTTCCAGATTCCAGACTGTGCAGAAACTTCAACTTGTAACAGTTATATCTCTCGAACCAGATTAGATAAAAAGGTGATTCCAGTGGCATTTGAAAGGTACTTAAGTCTAGTTTCTCCATAAAGATTTCATAATTGTTGCACGAACCGTTTTTGAGCCATATCAGAATCATTACCGACTGCTCCAAGAAATACAGCAAAGACAGAGACAGGAAGTACCAAACCCACTATTAATTCTTAAAAATGGAACTTGCAGACATACCTACAAGTCCCAACACTCATAT